>VZRE01014224.1:0-183673 GCA_013396775.1 Cephalopterus ornatus
CCTGAGCCTCCTCTTCTCCAGGCTAAATGGCTCGTCTTCAGCTCAAGGCTGTGTTACAAAAACTATCAATTTTTCTCTGCATGAGACAGTCAACTAACATTTCTGTCTTCTTCTGTCAGCATACAGATATGTAGGTTGGACTGCATGAAATACACATGGAAAATACTGTTCTGTGCCAACATTAACTCAGTACGGTGAGAGCTGTAAAGTAACTTGGCAAAGATTCAAAATGCCTACCCAGCCTTAGTGAAACAGGGCTGAACTGGGCACTCAGTGGAAGGGATTTGGACCACAAATTAGTTGTTTCTCCATTGCTCACTATATGTACAGCAACTGAATTTTCATCTGTGATGCAACTAATCTTTAGTCTCACCAAGTTAAATCTTACACTGCCTTTTTACTTCAGCCCAACTTGGCTGTGAGGCCTTGTGGCACCCTTGGGCCCCAATCCTGAGGAATGAAGGCAGCACCTTTCATAACTCAGAGTTTCAGAGAAATCCTATTTAGGTCTTAAAAATAGCTAATGGCAATTTGATTTACATATACTAAAAGCGGAATTTTCAGCTTCTCTTAGGAAAAAAGATTCATTTTTCATTGAAAAGTCTGGTCAGAGGCTTCACTGACAATGTAATTTGTATTGTTCCAACATACTAAATACTTGCACTCACTGTGCAGAAAATGTCTTGGATCTTGCAGCAGCTAGGAGCAGAGCAGCATGAGCCTTCTGGGAAATGAATGGGACTGAGTGATCTGGTTTGGATAGCCTCTTTGACCCTCAAAAGCATCTCAGACTACCCCAGGGACCGAAGAGGTCAGGAGAAATACAGTCACCAGATCACAGCTGCTATCCAGCCCTCTTATTTCTGTAATTAAAAGAACATCTCTGACCTGATCAGCTTCCTTTGCAATTGAGTTCTTCACTTAGAAAGTGACAAGTTTTATACTTGGGACAAAACAATCTGACATGAAACGAAGGTTTTGAAACATTTTACATTAATCAATGCCATGTTTCATATTATTTCCGTAGAATGGAAATCAACAGAAAACTGGAAGTGTTTACTGGTTTGGTTACATATTATCTAAACTGGACGCATCAACTTTAATGTTTTAATGACATTTTCTTAAGATGGTATTTGCAGAGTTGGATTTTCTGACAAGATTGTTTATTGAAGAGTAAATAGCAGAATTGCATGTTAATCACTTGGCCACTGACTCATAATTTTTCCATGGTAATTAATACTTAGAATTCCCCCCACTAGAGAAAAGAATATATTAACATGATAAGGAGTCCTGTCTAACATATTTACTTCCATGTTTCAGAGATGCCACTGCTCAGCCTCGTATTCAAGTACCAATATTGCTAAAAATTCAGATCAGGGGAGATAACAGTGCAACTTCCAGAGGATTTGATCTGGAGAGTGTCAATGGTGATGTTTCATTAAGAACCATCGGCAAGAGAAGTTACTTAACCAAAAATGTGTTTGACATGAAATCAAACATTTTATATAGTGGCAGATATAAAAGATTTAAATCAGCAAGGTACCAAATACTGCTAAATAACTTGAAGATGTGTAGAGAAAAGTTTTTTCTTTGATGTAACTTTATTTTTAACTGAATAGAAGAACTTACATTTGTGCGATCAAACTCTGTGCTGGGTCGTCCCTTCAATGTATGTGGTCTGGATACAAGAACAGTGGGTTTAACAAGTGTTACTCAGATGAAAGAATCCAGGATATCCTGTTAGGTTTTCATACCAATGATTATGACAGGTGATAATTGCCATTTCTTAATGTTTACTGAAGGTAATGCTGTGAATTAGCCCTACAAAAAAACATTGGGCATTTCTTTCCAAACACTTTAATCCAATGCTTAGATTTATGAGGGTTATTTTCTAAAGCATTAAAGCCATTTTTTTTCTCAGTAGCAATAATTGGGATACAGCTTCTTCCTACTATAGTAAAGTTATGTTACAGGGCTTAGCTGTGGTAAAGTTTAAAAAATAGCATCTAGCTGCTGTAATGTGCCTTTTTCATCAGCAAATCTTGAAAAAATGCCTTTAAAAATATGCTTTTGGAAATTATTGGGATGTCAGTTAAAATAATCTGTAGTATTTTCCATATTGCATTTGAACTAACCATAAGACTGAGAATCAAGAAAGCTGGGTTCTAGATCTGCAAATGAATGTGCCTGATCATGGGCTAATTTTGGTCCTCAGCTTAAGACACATTAAGGACAACAACATATTTGGAAGTGTGGAGTAGTAATATTTTTTTTGAAAAAGAATATTTATTTATAAACCTTGAAATCTTTATTTACTCTTAAAAATCTCAAACAGCACTTTGATTTTTCCAGTCTGTTGTGACAAAAACATTTATTTAATAGGCACTGAAGATTTTGCAAGTGGCTTTGGTAACTGAAATAAGCCATTCCTTTTAAGCTTACTTTGAAGTAACTTCTAATTTCAAGGGGAACTGGACACCTAAATCCCTTTACGGCAGTTTCAAAGCTCCCTAGAGAAATGTTCAAGTGGTGAGAATTTTTGGCTCAGTGTTTCTGCTACAGGGCTGTGTCAAACTAGGAGACCCTTATATTACCCACTGATTGTTCTGGCATAGCACAGAGAATGCAGTATGGTAAATAATGGAAGGTTCCAATTTTCCACTGCCTCTTTTAGTCTTTTATATCTGCACAGAAACTTAACACTTTATTGTTCTCACTCAGTAACATTTGACATCCACCTAGAGGAGACACAAGTGGCAAAGCCCAAGTCAGTACAGGCAGTGCAGAATGAACCAGCTCCAGAGGTGACCTTTGTCTCTTCTTCCTTAGGATTTTTTCACCCAGATTCATAGGTGGATCTGTTGGTTATCCTCAGAGACTTTGCTATTTTTTCTATTCATCATTGTAGAGTTGCATAATTATTACTAAATTCTAGTGACAGAATGTTATTTGTAAGCAAAAAGAAATACATTGTAATTTTCCTAATTTGCATGGGAGCAATCTTTCTCCAAGCATCTCCAATCTTTCTGCAACCAGCCATTCAGAGATATTGTTAATCACTGAATGACACAGAGCTGCCTTCAGAGATGCTCTTCTGAGACTGTTTATTCTACACCAGAATCCAGCATAGTGCATATCAAAAAAATTAATACCCAAGATTCTACCTACTATTGGATTTCTGTAGCTTAGAAAGCCCAAGCTGCCAGTAGTAAAATTGTGTTGTCAGAATGAGCAGTCAAATGAACTGGGTCAGCAACTATTCTCACAGGGAGACAAGTTCTACAGTTTAAAATACTGACAAAATTCACTGTTGTCCACAAAAAAGAAATGCATTGATCTTTGCTTTCAGGAACCTAAAGTTAATTACTTTTGTGAAGGTTAGTACTAGGGCAAAAAACCAAGGATCACTTATAATTTATCCGAAGAGAGAAAAGGTTGAAATATCTGCTAACCATGAAATTTGATTTTCCTCCTTATAGAAAGAGGAAAACATGGATCTTTTCCCCTGAAAAGTATTTATAAAAATGACAGAGAGTATATACTTTCTGTATCCCATGGAGTATTTACTGTTGTGACTAAATTCACTATCCAAAATTCAGAATTTATTCAGTGGCATTTTTAGGAATTTTTGTTCTCTATTTTTTCAATACCGTTCCGTACACTCGACTTGCCTTTAGGACAGGTGGTGACTTGACATGGCAACAAAGACTTGAAGGGGTCAGAGTAAAACTGTATCTCCTTATTAGATTGGGACATCTTAATTCACAGCCATTCCCTATTAACCCTCTTTTCAAGAGAAATACAGTGAAGATGCACAAATTTCTGACTCGTTAAGCCCATCCTCTTTCAAGTAAGGAAATTTACAATCTCTACATCTGATAAGGATTTCAGTATAAATTGAAACTGGATCAGTTCTCTGTATTTTGCCCCTGATGTACAAATAAAACACTCATTTCAGGCAGACAAATACCCATAGTCCTCAGGGATTGAGATGTTCAAAACCACCTGTGAAATCTCCACAGCCAAATCCTTCTAAAATTAAATATATATTTTTCAAAAGTTTTCAAAAAAATCTTCCAAAGTCCAGTTTCCTAACATTCTCTCTGGTTACCTCGATGTTTTCTGTGCAACAGGAAAGATGTTTTACAGGCATTTTGAAATAAAAGCCTATGAGAAGTTCAAGAACTTGAAACACTGGTATAACATGCCATGGAGTAACCTTAAGAAAACCGTTCCCCATTATTTCAACCTTCTTTTTCCAGTCATTTCTACAGCCAGAGTAGCAAGCTTCTGTTTTGCTACCCATGTCCAATTTCCACTAAAATCAAAAGCAGGACAAGCAGGATGTGGATCAGGTCATATATCTCCATATTTAGACTAAATTTCCAACTCACACTTTCTCCTGGGAAAGCTGCAATTGATAACACTGCTGGGAGGATCAGAGGAAATGCGTGTGCTTGTGTGCATAGAAAACACCATTCAAAACACTATCTCATGGAGATTTGAACAGCTTTAAAATTTTCTTTTATATTGATGTTCAAGAACAAAATGATTGTTCCTAATTGCTATCATTTACAGCATTTGAAGCTCAGATACAGGGGTGGAGTATGTTGGTGTGACCCTTCCCACACCCCAAAGGAGTGGCTGGAGTGAGAGTTATAATACTCAGCCAGGAACTCAAAAATAACTGTATCCCAGGGCATAGATCTATGTAAGTGACAATTTCAGAAGCACAGTTATTACCTGTGAGCATCAATCAGTACAAAACTGCACTGGGTCCTGCTGAAAGCACCTGAAAGCCTTCATGCTGGAAGATCAGATCATAGTTTTTTATTTTTTGAGAGAGCTGGACAAAATATTTCATGTTTCCATTAAATCATGTCTTTATATTTTTTTTAGGGACTCACACGGTGGGCATCTTAGATAAACAACTTTCAAAGTCCAGTTCTGATTTAAGAGATATTTGTATCCCCTGTACACTTAATTTCAAAAATAGTAGTGATATTAGGAATTTCTAAACTGACATTAATGTGCTGCCTTTACCATTTAAAGTTTCTTCTTAATCAGATGCATGTTTGAAGAGTCACAAACATGGGAATTTATAGCTAACTTGTTATTTCAGAAAGCATTAAAAGCAAGTTAAGCATTTGGGCTTAAAACAAAGAATGCAAAATTCCCAAAACCACTCCATGGTCATGGAAAAAATAGACATATTATGCTACAGCACATTTCAGCCAAGATGCCTGGCCTACCAATGGTAAAATGCTATATTCTCTACACAGGACACAACTCGACATGAAGCAAACTACTCGGGTATTTCTGCGCTCTTTGGGAGTCAGCCAAAAATAAGTTGGTGTCACAAGTTTATTGCACCATTATGAAAAACTAAGAGCAGAGCGAGCTTGGTCTGAACTCACAGTTTCAGCTCTTACTTCAAATCCCCACATGGCAAAAACTCATTTCATATGACTTATGTGCAAGGGCTAAAGAAACAGCACAAGCTTCTGATACTCAGTCTGCGAACAGAAGGGAATGACCACAGAGTCCCAAACCACTCTTCTGTTTCCACTGAAAAGAAATCAATCCAAATCAAGGTCACTTACTCTCTGTTGGCAGCACTGGGGGAAGTGTGGTCTTAGGCTTCTTGGTCTTCTTGTCAGTAAGCTTTGAGGTCTTTGAGGTATCTGCAAACAAAACAAATAATAAAATACAAACCGTATTTAAAAATTAATAATCAAAAAGCTGTCTAATAAAATGTTTGATTTGGATCTTTCTGCAAAGTTAGAGGAAATTGCTGTCCTTTAGGTTTTCAAGAAAGATTTTCTGCACAGACGTGCTGGTGAATGTCACATTCTGAAAGGAAGAGCGAGCAGAGAGGGAGAAGCCCCATAGGAAAGCAGCTGCAGTGAGAACCTGAGAAAGCAGCTAGGCAAGAGCTGCCACCTAAGCTGATAGGTCCGTTTTTGCTGAATAGAACAAAGTACAATGTGCACAAAGCTGCCTTAGGCACTGGATGGAAAATGGAAACGTCATTTCATCTGAAACAATCCCCTGCCACGCAATTCCTCTATTCCATTGTCTGTATGATCTATACAGATTAACCCATTTGGAAAAGTAGCATTTCCTCCATATGTTTAAATCTTTCTGAGAAGATACTGTTCCACATTGGTTCATTCCTAAATAAAAATGGCAAAAGGGACACCACAAGACAGAAGTTTGATGGATTTTATTATTTTCACAATTGCACAGCTCATATCCAGAAACTAGCTCATCACTGCAGGCTTCACCAACAGGTAAGAGAGACAATAAAGCTCCCTTCCACGAGTCTCCCATATGACATGGACAATATTAATAGAAGGTGCAACTGTTTTTCAGCCAGATTATTCCAGGTTGAGCACAATCAGCAGCATGGAGCACCTCTCCTATGAAGACAGACTGAGATGGTTGGGGTTGTTCAGCCTGGAGAAGAGAAGGCTCTGGGGAGACTTGAAAGCCCCTTCCAGTACCTAAAGGGGCCACAGGAGAGCTGGAGAGGGACTTTTTACAGAGGTCTGTAGCGACAGGGCACATGGGAATGGCCTTAAGCTGAAGGATGGAAGATTTAGATTAGATATTAGGAAGAAATTTTTCACTGTGAGGGTGATGAGGCGCTGGAACAGGTTGCCCAAAGAGGTTGTCGTCTTCCTATCCCTGGAGGTGTCAAAGGCCAGGCTGGATGGGGCTTTGAGCAACCTGGTCTAGTGGAAAGTGTCCCTGCCCCTGGCAGGAGGTTGGAATAAGATGATCTTTAAAGTCCCTTCCAACACAGACCATTCTAGTATTCCATGATTCTATAATGCAAATCCTAACAAGTTTCACTAGTTACATTGTTTGATCCTGACATTTATCTTTGGAAGAAAGATCCCAAATCCGAATTATGCTTTCAGCAATAGATGTATCAATTTACAGCTTTTAAATATTCAGCTTTCAGAGGATTTGTGAGTGAGAGAGCTGTTTGAAATTTGGTTGCCAGAGAAAAGATGACATAAATGTTATGGAATCAGCCATTTCAGTCACCTACTTATAGGTGCTAGAGCATGAAAATTCATCTAATTTTCCTAAAAAGTTAAAAGGGGAAGAGAGAATCTCCTAACAAACAATTCAGAGCAGGAGGCTGTGTGAGATCTCAGTTCAGACACTCGGATTCTACAGATTTGACAACTGAAGTCAAACATTCCTCCAATCTTACTGAAGTCCATAGTGCCAAAAGGAATATAATGATAATTATGGCTACTTGTTGAGTCTAAAAACCAGCATCTGGGATCCTGACAGCAGACTGAAGAAGGGAGAAATTTTAGTTGTTTTTTTAGATCACAATTCTAATTTAAAAATAACAGTCATCCCCTCTGCCAGTCACAGACACAGGATATCAAACGGCGCCTTTCCTAAATAGCTGGAGTTTGCTATGGTGCCATTCCTCAAGAAACTTTTCTCAGTGGCATGCCAGGAGAGAATGAAAAAGACAGATGAGGCAGCCAGTGTCGAGGTAAGGAATGTGGTCATTCTGGTGCCCAACATTATGTGATTCTAATGCCACGGGTGCCACCACCACAGTGAGCCAGACAGCTGATGTCATGCCATCCATAGAATCAGGCAATGAATTAGCCTCCCGTGATCAAGACTTTGCAAGCCAAAGTCTACCTTGCAGCCTCCTAGAGCATGCACTGTCCAGCAGGAAACTGGAAGTGGGAAGTATGGTACGGGAGGCTTCAGGAAGAAAAGAATGTACTTGAAGGAGATCAGACAACAAAGGAGATATACATAGGTGACTGAGATATTTAAAAGATTCTAGGGCAGCTCTAGAGAACTACTGTATGCTATAAGACTATGGCATTCAAGGATGGTTGACTGCTAATTGTTTTATTTTTGCTCATTTCCACTAGAAAACCAAATGACTAAACATCAGTGAATGAAAAGAATTGGAAAGTTCTAAGCTGAGAAATGTGCCCTACACAGTCCTGAGGCAGACTGATACCCAGGGTCTCACACTGAATTCTTACATGCTCTTGGAGGATGCATTCAGCTCAGAAACAAATCTTACAGGTTCAACTGACTGCTCTAAAAACCTTGTAGCAGTACAGTGGGCAGCAGGAGGACATAGATTATTCCACAAAGCAATCAGAGCACTTGGTTCTGTACTGTCTCTCTGCTCATGCCTCTTTATGGTAGACATTGAATTCCCTCTTGATCAAAAAGCGCAGAAGGGAAGGGGGCAGAGTTCTCTCTTTTTTTGTGCAAGTGGTTCCTAAAGGCTGGTGTTGGGAAATAAGTGGGGGGAAGGAGGAAGTTCTAAGGAAGGGTTTTCCTGTATTCAGCACAATACTTACCTTCCACCACCACTTTGCAAGCACATTCAGCTTTTCCTGCTGCGTTCTCAGCTATGCACTTGTATTCGCCCCCATCTTCAGGCATGGCCTTCTCAATGGTAAGTGAGCAGAGTGTCCCTGGTACAAAGGAGGGAGAGATCAAATGTTACATTGCAGTTCACAGAAACCTTAGTGCTGTTAAAGAACAGAATGCATCAAGTGAGCCAATCCTTCACGACAGATGATCTTCGCTGCTAGAAAGACCTGTATTGTCCTTGAAAGTTTGACATCAAAATTGGAACCTTATTAATGCAAAATAAATAAAAACACCTTGATAGATAAATTGAATCTTATTGCTGTTCCCTAGGATACTCAAAGCTGTCCCTGCAGCCCTGGACCAGGTAATGGATAAGGGTAGAGAAGACCCAGAACAGCACCTCTGCTGCTTTTCTTTGCCTTACAGCACAGATCAGAAGTCCTCACTCAGATGATTTTTTCCAAAAGTGCTAGTAGTTTAGGACTCTAAATAAGAGAATTACTGTCAAGTAGCCATCTGCAATATTTTGGTTCAGCCTTATCTCTACAAGTCCCATGAACATCCACATGTAAAAGTAGAACTTCACCCTAGTGTCTAAGTTAAAAAATGCCACTGAGAGACATTTTCTTTTTGCTTGAATTATTTAATGAATAAATGTCTGGTATTGTAAAGCATCCATTACAAAACCCCTTATATCAGTGGCAATCAAATTTGTCACTCTAACAAATCCATTTCTTTTCAAAGAAAAAAGCCAAATCTGACTTAATTGGGTTTGCAGAAACAGGATGCGACATAAGCTCTGTAGTTACCAAGGGAAGCTTGGTATGACCCAAGGGAAATACGCTTCCTCTTAAAAATTAAAACTCTGTGAACCAAAACAGAAGTTGTTCCCAGTCAGTGGGGGATGAGGAAGGGAAATCTAATCCCTTATGTTCACTTGCGTTGCTTGAACAAAGAGGTATTTTCCTTCCTAGGGTGAACCCCAATTAAAATACTCCACACTTTTCCCTTCCAAATATCCTTCATTAAGTGAAGGTGAAGTGCTTTCTCCTTCCTCACTGGAAAGCTGGGCCTGTCCACTAAACATAGCCTGAGACATTGTGCTCTTCTACCCATTTCTGTCCCCTTGTCTAGAACGCCTCCCACCTCCTCCACTTACCTCAGTTGCAGTAAAAGCTTCCCCCCTTCCTCCATTTCCCTTTCTCACAGTCTCTCTTAATTAATGGAAAGATTGAATGGATTTTTTTTTTTTTTCAGATGTCTACCCTGGTTCCTGAGATCTAAGGAAATTTCCTGGCATCTCTACTTGCTACCTTTCTCTCTGTGTTAACAGGAGGCTGCCTTCTACCCTTCCAGAGTTCTTGGTCCCAGGCTCCCCATCAAATGTATCCCCTGTGATGTGAGAAATGGCAGAGGCACAGGTGATACTGACCCATGAAAAGGACCTTGAAAGGTCCTTGAAAAGAACTCCCTTCCATCAGAATAACTTGGGAGTTCACTGATTCCCCTTAGAGACAAACTCAGTTCTGATATGGCAATTTATGCTTTTGGCATTCAGATTTTCCCTCATTGTAAACCTGGATGTCATTATTCAAGACAAATCTTATTAAAAAAACCTCAAATGGTTCCCAACAAATCTGGTTTGCCAGAAACACACAAGGGTTGGAAGAAAATTATTTTTTCCCTCTTTATCATCCTCCACAAAATCAAGAAGCTCTAAATAATGACTGTTTTCCCCCTGAGAAATGATGCAAAATCTATCTCAGAAGAGGAGCACTGACCCCTCACTCACATGTGCTGTGCTCAGCCAACCACAGAGTGAAAAGAAAATCCATGTGCCTTCCCTGAGGCAACACTTCTCCATGAGTCAAGCCAAAGCCAAAAATGTCACGAGTTGCAGTTCCATTCCAAATGGAGGAGAGACACTTGAAAAGTATTTTCACAGGCATCTAGCAAATATAAATTCACATGTCTCTGCTGTTTAAAGAGACAGTTGGAGAGCACGCGAAAGATAACTTCCAGTCTAAGAATTTGTGTAAATATATGTAACATGATTAGAAAAGTTTGCACATCAAAATCTGAAAATGCTATTGCAAAAGGACATAAACTATGGAACAAAGACACATACATATGAAGTTGATGTCTGGCCACCTTCCTGCAGGACAGGAGTCTGGCCTTAAGGAGAAGCGAATCATGAAGGGACTGGAACAAAGCAGAATTTACTTTAGTTTCTGCTGGAGTTTTCTACCTGCTAAGAAGCTCTTCCTCAGCTTACTGAAGACTAATGTGACAGAGGGTGCAGACTGCAGTGCTGCCCATACAGCAGTACGAGTTAACACTCCAGGGGAAACACTTTGTTACGCGGCATATACAAACCAGAAACATCTCACCCTTACAATAAGTCATTTCCCACAGTTATACCAAAATCTAGAAGCAAATCCTAGGGTTTTCTCATGATGATCTTTAACTTGCCATATGCACTCAGTGCTCTGCTGGTTTTACTTTTAATATCTTGCTCTGTGTGGCAGAAGTCTGATCAAAGCTCCATTTGGCTTATTGCACTGGGAGCAGAGTTCTCATGAAACAATGTCAGTTTTAGTCCTTCCAAAATAATATTTATATGGGCTGAATTTTAAATTATTTTGTGGAAAGGAGAATGAAGGAAATCTGTTTCTTTCAAGGGCTGCATCCTTCTTCTCCTAACTTCCACCTCTCTGAAGCAATAATCTGTATCCTATTTCTCTCCATGTCTTCATTCTCCATGGGAACTGCACTGGAACAGCACATGCAATGTTCAAGGGCATTTCTGGGCTTCTTGCTGCCACCAGATACAATGCTGGTAGCCCTCAGTGGAGGACTGAAGAGAAAATGAGATAATTTGGATTATTCTCACTTATTTAGCCACTAGTTTCATAAAATTTTAGACTACTTGGACTTGGTATGAAATTGGCCAACTGATCAAGAATTATTGGCCGTGTTGGATTGGGAGTATAGGGGAAGGCTGAGAGAGAGCATGGCTGTAGAAACCTCATTTTCTTGGAAAACCAGAAAAAACCCCCAACAATGCAAAAAACCAGGCAAAACTTGATGGGATTTCATAAGGACAGAAAATTCCCCAACAGGCCTATGTTCTGTGATCTAGAGCTACAGTCAATTCCCGGGGCTGGAGGGCCAAATGTCTTTCAATGAAGTATTTGGTATTTCCTTTGCAAAACCCCTTCATGACCTGAAACAAGCTTATTTTCTCATAACTGCTAGAAAGCCCAGACTGGTTATCCTAGTTGGGTATTCTGAAACTCTGGCACTTCAAAAATCCCGGTCAAATAAAAATATTTGCTATCCATTTTGTCACCCCGACCCTCTGCATTTTTGAGAATCAGGCCAAAGGCAATTTCTAAACACTGTCACAAAATGCAGGATTAGACTAAACACGAATGTTGGAATCTTCCACTTAGACATTGGAACTGGTGCAGCTCTAGAAAAGACCTTAACAGCCACAGAAACTGAGTGTACTGGGGGCTCTGGTTTAGGTACACAAAGCCTTTCCCTTGAATTTTGAGCTATTAAAGGATTCTCTGACTTACTCAAAAATAGTGCAAGGCAGTTTAAAATATCTCTAGGCTTCTGCATTCTTTCCATGAAACTCCACAGAAAGTCAACTTCAGATATAAAACAAATATACAAACCAACAAAAAAACCAGCTCCTTAGTCTTGTTCCCTGCATTGGCATCTTGCTGGCCAACCTCCTGACTCCTATCTGTGATGCAGACTGAAATTTATGCCTTTCTATTTTGTATCCCATGGAATAAAAAAGCACTATGGAGTATTTAGGCAATATTAATAAACACTGGTCTATGAGAAATTGTGCCTAGGAGCCATAATAATTTTTAATGAAACTCATTGGCTTATAGTGTTAATATCCTAATAAATCTCAAATTGTCCAGGAAAGTGCTAATATGTGATAGTATCACAGTCATGTTTAAAAATGGGAAGTGGGTTGACCTGGAAAATATTGACAACAGTTAAAATGACAAAAGCAAAAACAGGAAAAAACCTCACGAGTTTCAGAGAAGAAAAAATGTCAAATGTAATTACTGCTAATTGATAGAGCTTTAAGGAAAACAATGTAAGAAACCTACTTTCATGATTCATGAGATTAGACATTTAACTGGCAAATGTGTTATCTGAAGGTAATTTTCTTAATCTTTACTGAAATATTTGTGATATCTCACATTCTAGTGCTTGTAATTAATGCTTTATTATTATATTAATGGCATTGATTTAGGAAGAGTTAGAGCTGCCAAAATAAAGATCTCCTTAAGAAGGTGACAATAGGAAATCACCACTCAGTATGTTTCTAGTGGATCTCCTCTGTGATCAGATAGGACCGAAGTTATTATGTATTTAATCTTTGATGTAGAAGTATTCATAAATTAACACTGATAAATTTACAGATGCTAGACAGAGTGTTGGAAAGGGAAAAGACAGAAAGAGAGAGAGAAAACAGGGCAGTCCTCATAAACAATCTCATTTACTTGTTAACCTGAGTCTTATTCACCCAAAGAAAATGGGGCTTAAGATAGTGAAAAGACAAGCATCTATGGCAGCAAGGGATGCTGTATATTCCGGTTTTAAGGTTTAATAGAGAAGTACCAAGCATGAGTTCCAATGTTGTGAGGTAAGAGAGAGGACCAATGACCTCCAGTAAACACAGCAGAAGGAAAGTGACCTCCACCTCACTGGTGCTGATACCAACATACAGTTCTGCTGCCTATTTTCTAAATAGGATAATAAACCAACAAACAGCAACTGGAGAGGAGAGATCAAAAAAAAACCCCAAACAACCCCAAAATAAAACAATGCCAAGCCTCCAGGGGCTCAATGAAGTGCATCATGGAGAGAAAGTCAGTAAGAACTTAACTTTTCAAGTTTCAAAAAGAACAGAGAGAGAGGGGTATCTTGGTTACAGAGTCAAAGCCATTCTATCAGTTAGAAATAAGTAACTGCTTTGTTTCTTGATTTAAAAACAAAACTCTTACAAGAATAGTTAGACATTGCAATAACTTACCATTGGCTGTAACAAACGTCTCTCTTATGCTGTATTTAAAACTACACTACATGCATTACTGGAAGAAGAAAGATTAAGACAAAAATGGCAGCAGAGAGGGAAATGTGGCACGTGACAAACATGGTGTTGAGTCAGAACTGATGCTCAGATGATCTCTCTAGCCTTAAACTTTCTGAAGGAGCTTTTTTTTAAGGTGCAAAATTCATCTACTTTCAGCAGTACACAGAGTTGTGTTAATTATGCACCAAACTCCTGCTCGGAGTTAATTAAAACGAAAACCAAAAAAGTCATGGCAGATCCTTGTTGGACTGGCAGACACAGACTTGCACAAATGATAGGAAGATTTAGGAGTTAAGTCACAAGAAAGTTGTTAAGGCATTATTGCTAATAAGATTACCAAATCTTTATGCTGCCAAGACACTTAGGAAGAAAAAAATGCTGTTTTACAAAGAGCAATGCAAACTCAGGGCATTTTCTAAGCTACACCGTCACTGCTACCTCTGTTTATATTAGGCAGTTCTTCTTGCATCCCTACAGTCACATGGCACTCAATCTATCCAAAAAAAGTGAAACAAGCTGACTTAAAAAATGGCAAGTTTGCCAGTTGTGACTTGTAATTCACAGTGCACCTCAGTTGTCCAGTCTGGTACAGATGCTGGCTTGGAAAGCCTTTTCACTGTTGTCTTACAGAACAATTTTGGTAATCATGCAAGAAGCTTCTAGGTGGATTTTGTGTCCAAGAGTGAGTCACACAGCAGGACACTATCACAGGGCACTGCTGTGCCAGTGCTATACAATTGCAAAACAAAATGGGTCCTGCTCTAAAGAGGACTCACTGTGTGAGGAAACTTGTTCTAATCAGTCCTTATATGTCTAACTCCACTGTAATGTCTGCTAGAGCCTTCTTAAAAACATTTTTCCAAACAAAAATTCCCCCATAACTTCAAACAAAGAACTCTCTCATATTAAAGTCAACTGCCTCTTGACCATACACCACCTAACCCATCCATATAAATGCTCTAAATTATGAGTACCCTCTTTTGTTTGTTTGTTACTAACTGTAACATTTATTTTGATAATTCATTGGTAAAACCCACATCAATATCTATCCCAGGAATGTAGATAACTGCACTCTGGCAAGTTTAAAAGAAGAAAAACATAAAATCAAACCATTGACAAAACTGTACCATGTCTTGTTTGTAAAAGAAAAGAGGTGTAAGACCTCACTTTCTCATAAAAATGATACTTGAAGCAAAAAATCACTCATGCCAATCAACTGACACAATACTATTTGGGGACTTGTTAAAGGAAATAGAAAAACAAGTACTGATGTTCATGATTTCAAAGGGAAACAAAGCTGTATTAATAGTTGAAATGTAAAATGGAAGGAGTGGGACATGATTATTAGATGTGTTGGGAATGTGATGTTCAAGTATAATGCTGCCCAGATTCTGACTTCTAATTGCTAATGTAAACTTAATCCTGGAATCATAGAATACATTGCAAGCCCCAGACTAACTACCAGAATACAGCACAAATACTGCATAAATATGCCTGAAGGATGAAGGTCTTTTCTGGAGCAGGGTTTAGTTTTTCTTTTGCCAGAGGCCTCACCAATCAGAGACTATTCTGATCCTGGTGTTGGTATTCAGGCTTCTCCAATGGAGCAGAAGCAGGGAGGGCTAATACCCTTCCTTCTCCTGAACTCTAATGGCTAAACCACCTTGGACAGGCACTGCAAACACAGAGGAGACCTGTGAATAGCATTGTTTCTAACAGGTAAAGGGCCTTACTATCAGCTAGGACACATAGGCCAAGGAAAGTTATTTTCAGTGAGTGACTGCATAATGGGACATAGTTTTACACAGTTCACCTGTCCTGTGAACTTGTTTCACACAAGTACGCTTCTAAGTCTGACCTTCCTGGCCAGATATGCCACTTGTTTAATCACATGGGCATGTTCCTGAAACCAGATTTTATGTATTTATCTGCATAATACAGTTGGCACCATGAGATGAGCAAACTGCTGTCTCTTTTTGCATTTTTTTTTTTCTCTCTTCTCTCTTTATGGGCCAGTGGCACATACTAAGATGAGCTAGTAGTATGATAAGAAGCAGATAGACATGCCTTACTCTAGATACAGGATTTTCCAGTATCCAACTCACTTAAGAACAAGTAAGTTATTATTTTGTGAGATACCTCTGGAAAATCTGAAAAAACCCACCCTCTGTGGTCACCACTAAACATTACAGCTGCACAAAACAAGTTGGTGAAATGGCTAAGAATGGACCAAGTCTATCCTGTTCCATAGTGGATTTTGTTGCTGAACGCAACAGGAGCAAGATCGTACCAAAGAAATAAAAAATGGCTTTGCAAGAATTTAGATTCACCAAGGTGAGCTAGGGTCTGTTTGCTCTGAATTCCTCTGCTTCCCCACAGACTCAACCTTCTTTCAGCTGAGGATGATTCTAGGGGATTATCTCCAGGGCCCATTAAATGCTGCCCCAAGGTTGGCCAAGGGCACTGCTGCTGAAGGACATGACACCTGTGGGTGTGACAAAGCTGCATGTTCAGTGTTTGGGGAAAAAGATGGAAACTGGGATTTTGGCTTTAGGCTGCTGAGTACTGCATCCAGTTTTATTGTTGCTCTCTATGCTTGATGCTGCTCCAAACACTATCTATGAGACTAATCCATACAGTTTCCCTATTGAACAGTATTTCCTGATATTCATCCTGGATTTGCTATATCTCAATTCTAGTCTGTAACTCCAATTATTCTTTCTCCTCCCTTGGTTCCCTCAACTATGTATGTGTTCCTAATTAGGGAAAAAGAGAAAACTGAATCTTTATGAAATCTGAAACTTACTGAAAGTAAGTATCATGCATACCTAGTTAATTACTTAATAGTTGGCATGAAAGCATCTTACAGTGGGGGAGCAGTAACACATTCTTCTCCAAGTGCCAAAGTTAGCAGGTACTGTCAGGCAAAAACACTAAATTGACCATCATGCAATGCACCCCCTCAGCATACCAGAGGGTAAGTAATAAGGTTTAAAAAAAAATAGTTCTAATCCTCATTCCATGTCTTTCCATTAAAGGAGAAAACTTACTGCCCTGTGGAATATTTCTTTCTAAGATCCTCTACAAATAAGTGCAAAAGAAAGCCTGACTTTGAAGCACTGATAACACTGACTGCCTAAGCGTGATACAAGTGTAACAGTGCAGGTACAAGTAGAACACAAGGACGGTTTCTTCTCTCCCTGCAAGAAGCTGTCGTGGAAGAGTGGATTCCATGTGCAGTGGTGACCTTTGTTCCTTACCCCAATGGCAAGCACTGCTAATGTGTGACACCCTGGAGTGTTGTGACCATGAGTCACCTCACACAGACAAACTGGATGGGATAAGTCACATGCACTGCTCAGGCAAGTGGCAGAGCATTCCTGTTACTTCACTGTAAACAGAGCTACACTGGATTTTCAGCTCCACAGTACCATTTTATAGGGTGAATATGAATTGGGGGATTATAATGGTCAATTACTCAGATTATTTCAGTCAAGAAAACAGCTTTCTGCAGAACTGTAACACTAAAGCTTTGGGATTTTAAGAGGCTCCACCATAGCTCAGAAGCTTTGATACAGAGATGCTGTTTGTCTGATGTACTTTGATAGGAGACATGGAACTTTAGGATGCGTAATTTTTTTTTCACTCTGAACAACTCCAAGAAAACCCTTGAAACCCTTACACCCCAGTGTAAGGCTGGTTAAATTGATTGATCCTGTCAGTCCTTTTTACAAGGACAGCATTTCTACCCGTTAACTTTTTCTCCTGTACATGACACTCATCCTTATTCTGTACAGACCCCTCTGGTGACAATCATCATCTACTTTTAAAAAAACTAAAATCATGTTACTTCAGACACATGCCAGACACAATGCACCTGCTACCATTTCCCTTTCTCCATCTAATTACTTTGGTATCCCCTAAATGTACTGTTTGGGTACCCCCCCTCTATCTGAAGGCAATGTTTCTTCCTCTTTAGAAGAACGCTTATGTGTCAGTGCTTGGAACACTGCACAAGGATTCACTGCTTGTGCTGAACCATTGTGCATATTAATTTGATTCTCATTTGGTAACACTAAAAATAGTCTGGATTGAATGAAGAAAGATCCAAAACTAGTGCAGATTCAAAAGAGTGCAGACCCCTGTATCAAGCTATAATTTTTACTGTGAACATGAACTATTTTACTATCTTCAGATAATTCCCTCAGTGTTTTATGAAACAAACACGAAGTAAAGAAGTTTTTTTTGGTGCTATCAGTTGTCCTCCCTATTTTTGTCCCAATGAAAATATATTTTGTCTAGATACAATATTAACTTTTGTAAAAAAAACCCGAACAGTCTAGTAGGATTTGATTGTTCAAAACATGGAATATAAAGTAACCATTCAATTTCAAAACAATAAGTCTTCTCTCTGAGGACTTTTACCAAACTCTGTACTGTTTTGAAATTAGTTAAAAGTCATCAGTCCAGTGGGGTGCAAATATTTCAGTGTTTGTAATGGCAACAGAAGCATCTGTGATGGGGCATTAAATACACTGGAAATCAGTTCTCAACTCTGATCTTAACTATGTAACTTCAAGTTGTAGTAATTTCTTTCTATGACACAACCTCTTTTTGCTTCTGTGTTTCTCATTGCAATAAAAAGCCTGAAATATTAAACATACAGAAGAATTAAATTAGAATTTGTAAACCAGCAATAATATTATTATGTTTTCAATGTTCTAAATCCTTAAAGTTCAGTTTAAATAAGCATCATGTACCAGCTCCTTAAACAGCGTTAGCAATGTAAACAGCATTTAAAAACACAAGAAGTTCAACTTTATAAAAATTACATCTGCAGGCTGTTAAAGGGGAATCTACAAGAAATGTCAAACAATACTGTTCCTTGTGTATTGCACTGAAATAACAAGAAAGCTGCATCTGGAAACAGTTACTGACACAGGACTTGAAGAAAGTATTGCATTACCTTTAATGAACTAAATATTATTAATCAAGAGACATATGTAACAGTGTGCCATCCAGCTGGCTTATAATTCAATTAATTTACCTTCTTGGGAGATGACAATGGACTTCGATGATTTGATGGCTTTGCTGTCTAGAGTCCAGGTGACAGCTGCCGGGGGATCAGAGGAAATCCGACATTGTAAGACCAATTTCTCACCATCCACAACCTGAGCATCCTGAAGCTTGTCTGTAAAGGAGGGTGCTGTTCCTTTGCTTGCTGGTGGTTTGCTGGCTGGTGCTTTGTTTTCCGCTTTTTTCCCAATTATTCCGCCATCGACCACTGCACACCCATGCTCACAGTTTCTGTCGTTCTTCTCCTCTTTTTTCACTGCTGGTTTGGCAATGGGGGCTTGAGAATTGGGGGTCGCATTCTGGGCTTCAGAGTTGGCGCGGGCGTTTGGTGCTGGGGTGCCAGCGCTGCCATTCTCCGCAGGTGGTTTCTTCTTTGAGCCCAGCACAGACCTGAAATCTGTAACAGCAGGTTTAGGAGGTGGCACCTTCTCTGGCAATGGGGTTTTTGGGGTGCCCTTCTTGGCCAGCACAGAGCGGAAGTCCACCTGCTGAGGACCATGGACTTTCCTCTCCTCCTCTGACAAGGTCTTGGGTTTGACCTGCCTCTGCAGGTTTGCTCGGAAGTCCATTTGCTCGGCTGGGATTTCCTTCAGTTCCTCCTCAGAAAAACTTTTGGTGCTGACTTTCTTGCCTAAAATGTCACGGAAATCAAGTTGCTCAGCTTCCTGCTGCCTCAGGCTCTCCTCTGTGTGTTCCCGAGTTTCCACTCGCCTCTTCAGCACACCTCGGACGTCTTCCTGCTCTTCTTCAGCTGCTCTGGTTGCACTGCTGTTCTTTTTGAAGCCACTTGTTCTACCAAATATTAATTTACCATGATCTCCACCATCTCTTTGCTCTCCAGAGCTGGCTGTTTCCCTCCCACTAGGATCCGAAAAAGAAAAGAAAGAGAGAGCCAGGAAAGGGGCTGGTTTAAAAATGTCAGGGAACAATCTCAGAGCAGGAACAAAATGTGTTTATAGAAGGGGAGGTTGATTAGAGGAGCATACTCCATTAGTTTATTGCATCAATGATGACTTCAGGAGCCATATAAGGGCACAAACAAAAAAGATCTTCTCTACTCTGGCTTGGTACAATGTGCTTAGCTTGTATGATGAAAACAATTTGTTGGGTCACATTTGGGGATTAGGTTGAACAGCAGCCAGCCTGGGTCTGTAAGGGCAGGGAATTAACGGAGCAAAAAATAGAACCCACCCATGCAAGTCCCTGGGAAAAATACTCACTCTCTGAGCATTTCTGCTGTGGAAGCTGAACTCTCCCGCAGCATCAGAGACACCTGGCAGCTGCATTCTCCAACTTGGTTCCTGAAATATTTAAGTGAAATCAGAAAAGCAGAGATTTCACCCTCTGTAACTTGCCTGAGCTAAGTGACTGTGCATTGTACTAAAGCAGCTCAAACGCAGTCTGGCCTCCTGCTTTCCCATGCCCAGCATTGTGGTGGTGGACTGAGTGGATTTGGTCTCCTTATACTTGGAGCCAACCTATCTCAAACTGCTTTTACTGATCTGTTGCTATCTGCACTGGGAACAGCATACTCCCTGTACAAAAATCAAAGCAATTTACAGCATGAAACAACTGCAAACAAACAAGCTAAAGGAAAATAAATACAAAAGCTGGAAAATCAAGTCAGAGGAAGGGGCTATTTTGCAAAGCTGAAAATCTTTCCAGCTATGCCTACTGTTTATTTATTCAAACCCAAGCTCTTAAGTTTTCTAATGTTAAGATATTAAAAGCAGGGTCTCATTTCCTTCCCTCCCCCTGGCCCAACCAATCAGCAAAACCCATCTACATGGATTGCTCCAGCCTGTACATGTTTATATTAAAAAACATAAAAGTGTCACCATATATGGTGCTGAGTACTTATTCTTCCTTTTGCAGAGGAATACCATGGATGCCTTCTGGAAAGGGTTCCCATTAAAGAATTCATTTAAAGTGCTCCCCCCTCCCCTGCAGCTCCCTCCCTCCCTCCCGCAGATATATATCATTCTTCCAGCCCCAAACGGCTCTTCTCTGCTTAACACAGGAGATGCCAAAGGCAAAATTTAACTCCCCCAGGGCAGCAGTTGTGTAACTGTTGCCACCACTCCCCTGATTGCTATTAAAAACCCAGACTTGAACTGATTGAGGACTAGAGATATCTTTTATTAGTGAAAACACTTCTGTCCTTCCCGGTTTAAATATAAGCTTTTGAATGGACCACAAAGCCCTGGATGGTTTTTCTTTTTTGAACAAAAATAATTACTGCTACTGAAAACATTTCCTGGACATGAGCAAAACACATGTGTGTTGAGGGGGAGGAAGAGAAGAGAGGCAGGTTTTCCCAGCTGTGTTTTCCTTTAAAAAGACTTGCTAGATAAGAGCACCTTCAAGTCCACTTAGCCCTGAAGTTTAAAACAAGGACTCAGGACTGCCTTTCTGTTGGCTTGCCATAAATATGTTGTCCTGCCTGTTTTTTAAACTGCATGGAAATACATTCCTAGATATGTTACTGTTTGGGTGAAAAAACTGTAATTTCACCCATTTGTAACTTGCAGTGAAGACACACTGTAGGCAAGATCATTAACACAGATCACAGAATCACAGATGCAGCACAGAGTTTTGTCTTTATAATAGCAATTAGTGCCATCACCTTTTCAGAGAGATTTCCCTTGCTTTCTACTGTTTTAGAAAAAGAAACAGTGGATCAGCCTATACAAAAATCAAGCCTTCAACACCACGAAGAAATTGGTGGGTTTGACCAAAGTAACTGGATTGCAAAGCAAAGGCCTTGCTGGTAGGAACATATCTTACTTGACCTTAAGACCACTAATAACAAGAAACCATGGAAATATTTTCAACACCTTTATATCCAGTAAGTCAGAATATGTACGCTACAAATTATTATTGAAGGCAATCCATGAAGACAGCACTGAAAGCCACAACTCTTATTTCCTTCAATACAAAAAAATAGATGAAATCTGAGTACCAAACATAAATTGTCCAAATGGGAGGAGAGGATCCAAGTCAATGCAGAGAGTAGTTAACTGAGCCCCACACTGGAGACCTGCCATTCTTACTTCCTCTTATGTGTGGCCTCCAGTTGGAAGCAAGAGAAATAGAAAGAAGGCAAGACAAATGGAAAGATAAATAAAAAGAATAGCACGTCATCTCTTCCTGACATACTGATTGGCATCAAATGATGGCAGGGTACCAACATTGCTGAAAACCTGTTGTCTTGAAACAATGCATTTCAAATTGTCCCCTTTTGCCCCTATTGAAACTTATGACTTTTTTTCCTGCTTCTCAGAAGCTTTTAAGAAAAGCAGACACTCTGGAATTGCTCATTCACCAGCGCTGCAGAGCTATTAGCATGCTGTTGGTTTACCAGAAAATCCCTCTTGTCCAGGACTTAAAACCAATCCAAAACTGACAAAGGAGAAGCCATGCATGCTGAAGTATAGACAGTTTACAGCATACATCAAATAGTGAGGCACCACTGCTCAGCTTCTGTCATGACCATATGGCAAAAATATTTGCCCACAAGAATTGTGTCACCAGTGTGAGAGGTTAAAGTAACACAGACAGCCCTCTCCCAGGAGAGGGATCTAGGGATACTGGATGTGGTCCTGACCACTGTGAAGAATAATAGCATTTCTGCAAGACTCATTTCTGCAATGCATCTTTCCCTCTGTAAATTCTTCACATATGCAAAGAAGCAAATAAGGAAGGCAAAGTAAAACCCTTCTAAAGTAAGCTATTTTTCACAGGGTTTGGAAAATAAAGGAGGGGGTAGGAAAGCCAGAGAGCATTTTGTTCTTTCTATTTTTAAAACCTTGGGAAGCATTTACACATTATGGCAACAGTGGGACACACAAGTACCTAGATGGAAAAATTATTCACAAGGTAGTTTTTTGATCTTAGTTATTATTTCCAATTCAAGTGAGTGACTGTGATTCAAGTGAGTGACTAGACTGCTGGATACAAACCTTGAATCTGTGTCTGATTCATCACATCCCTGTTCAAAAGTGTAGCCTTCTCAGGGCTCCCACTGAAATCAAAGTGAGGATTTTAGGAGCAGGGAGAACATATTGTTGTCTTCTGAATTCTGTGGCAGAGTCTATAAAGGTAAGTTAAAAACATTGACCTACCTTGGAGATCACAAAATAGAAAAAGAGAAACAAGCCAAGAAAAATTAAGAAGGACTGGGGGGTTCAGATGTTAAATTCAATCAAGAATAATTCTGGAAGCTTGGCAAATATTTTTACATTTATGCAATTTTAGAATCTAGGCAAAGCAAAGATGCATAGGGGCACTTAGAAAAAGTAGAGCTTTGCAGTACACAAGCACATCTTCAAGCCTTTCATGTCTCTGCTTTTTTGAATCTTGGCAATAACAATATTACTTGTGCAGCTTGAGCTTCTCTGTGTTGGCATTTTATCAACAAAACTCTAGACACAGACAGATCTTAGTGTCTCTATTATTCTGGAATAATGATAGGCATGGATAAAACCTATGCTTAGGAGCTATGCTGTGAAGAAGTGCCTGGAAGTGTTGACTTTTGCAGGACTGTTCTGTAGAATACTCATGCACAGGACTTATCTTTAAAACGTCAAGGAATAATAATAATAATAATAATGAAAAAAACCACCAAAAACAAATAAAACTCCAGCTGCAAAGCCTGAAGAAGTTTTAAAAATAGCTCTCTGTCCTATTGTGGGATCAGTTTTCCCTGGAATGGCTTTTATGTTCAAAATATCTTGAAATACTGGTTTCTTGGCAGAATCTACTCAAATATTTTCACTGAACCTTAGATGAGACTTATTGTCTGCATGTCGCTAGGAAGCACTCTCTGGAGGAACAGGAAAAAAGCACTTTTGATTATAGTTGGGGGACACATCGAAATTTCTTACCAGCCTACCCAGTGGGAAATAAATATTGCAGAGAAAATTATATTTTCTCAAGAATAAACTGATAAGGGGCAATGAAGTCGATCCCTAGTTATAGATGGTGCTTCAGACCAGGAAACTGCAAATCCTCAGTAGGAGGTTTTGCAACTTTTCTGTGATTTAAATGGAGAGAAAGTCCAGACTGCACGAAGCTTTAACCCCAAAGAAAGCAACTAATCTACTGGATCACAGCTTTAGCTGACATAAAGCAGAGCAGCTCTACTGGCTTCAAAGAGGATGCTCTAATTTACCTCGCTTGAATGTTTTGCCAACAGCTTTTTATACCTGAAAGACCAATCATTTTATTTTCATTTTACAGCATTGAGTAGAAGAATGGAATGACGAGGGGTCATGTTTTTCTTTTCTAAAAATAGTGTGTTGATAGCAGAAAACAAGGTTTGCAAACTGTATATTACAGAAAGACAGAACTGTATTTACTGTTTAGTGTAACGAAATGTAATCTGACAACTGCTTTTTATATAACCTGAGTTGCAGAGTATTTGAGGTACCATTGATTTATAAAACAAATGTTTATATCTGATTTTAAGCAGATCATCCAAATCTCTAAACAAAGACTAATCAACACTAACCAAACTTTTATGGAAAATAGAGTGGGGGAGAAAAGAAATACTTAATGTCTGAGAAGACAAAGGTTAACAAAGCAAATGATTTGTTTAAGGAACCGCAGGAGGATTTGTGAGGTCTCTCATGTTGACTGGGCTGCTATAAAGGTTTTGCTCGTCTAACAGTCTTTGTCCAATTCTCACAGTTTCTTTGCTTACATCTTCCTTTGTGATGTTCACGCTGTGTGAAAGAACGCGGAGAAGTCATACTGGATATCAGCGCTTGCATCACTGGAAGGATGCAAAAGGACAGAAGGGGAAATAAGTGTCTGTGTTTTTCTGAGTAAAAAAAAGCATTTTTATTTCCCATTTCAAGCATCTTTCAGGCTGTAAAATGTCCACATTTCAATAGATGAACTGCAGTAGTGGGTGAATCTGTTCTTCTTCTTTTATAAATACGAAACTCCTCTAGGCCTGACACACAACAGGTTCAATGGAACATTATTAGGACAATTAAAGTGAAGAATGCAAATGTTGAGGAATCAGAAGTTTGTGTAAATTTAAAACAAGGACCAGGAGAGGCTACAATGACTACCCTCCTAAAAGTCAGACACAGCAGTCTGCTAAATAGTAAAAGGCAAACCAAAGATGTTTTCTAAATAATGCTATGGCATGGTAAGACAGAAAGCCAATGAGCAATCATTGATGGATCACAGTAGGATCACACTAAGCTACACGTCCTTGTCACCTCACTCTGATGAAAGGAGAAAGAACTGCAAGTGACAGACACATCTTTCGTTAAACCCACATTTTTAAGACCAGAGTTTTAATCTGTGAGCAGCCAACACAAAAAGAGAATTGTGGAGCCATTAGAATAGAATTTAGAACTTAAGAATAATGGAGAAGAAAATTGGAAAATAATTAACACTGGAGGAAATCATGCCCAGACTAAATTAAGGGGGTTGGAGAAGAAGTGATTCCCTAAAAGCAGCTACGTAACATGGTTCTAAAATTAATATGTGAAAAGAAGACGCACATTTTATTTGAAATGAAAATTATTATGTTCAAAAATAGTCTACTGTCAACTCCTTTATAAACTCTTCTGTGAATTGACTTGTGTTTTCTCAGTTATTCCATATTTTTAATGGACTTTGTAGGAGTTTTTGAGAGGAAGACACTAAACGCAGTTCTCCTCCTCTCAGGTACTGCTAAGACTGTTTCTGAATATATAAACACTTCTCAATCAAGTATTCAAGACACATGCAGCCAGTTTGACAGCTATTTAGACAAGACTATTTAGGGCTGAAAATTATTTAAGGTCTATTGCAAACTTGAAATTGTACAGCTGACTTGTGGCTCCTTGGATATTCCTGAAGCCATTACTTCTCTGTTACTCACAGTACATAAGCAGTTGCCTAAAAGCATATGGCTTTCTGTTCACTTAACAGTAACTGGAATTTCACAAATGACAGCAGGGCAAAATGAGGTATCAGCATTCCCCTTGCTCTAATTGCAGCACAGCTTTGCTCATCATGGATTAGAAAAAGCCAACATGAATGCACTGATCTTTGTGGGATCTCCAGCTATTTCTCCAGTAAAAGGATTAGGGACTAACTGAAACTAGCACGTAATCTGCTGCATTGTTTTCTAGCTACATTACATTTTCTCACCCTCCCCAAAAAATTGTTCTCATATGCTGATTTTCTGAAATTATTTTCTAAGTGTACATTCTAGAGTCAAGATATTGTCAGGCTTCCACTTTGAAAAATGACAAATGTGGCCTGGGTGATCACCTGATCATTACATCCAGCTTCCAAAAGAGTCTTCCACAAGGCCCTCTTGGCTGTCCTTTGTTCTTCCTGTCCTCTCTCCTTTGTTCTTCCTGTCCTGTCTCTTTCTTCCATCCCTCAAGTTTTGCTGAAATATCTCTTTCAGTTGAAGTGAAAGCACCAGCTTATCCTAAGAGAAGGTGCCGATGTGCAGGGCACACACGGACTGAAATGTGGACATGGAGCAGTGGAAGGCCACAGTTCCCACAGTCTCTGCTCTCTCCTCAAGAGGTGACTGACCTCAATGAAACTGAACCGGCATTTCTAATCCCAGCAGAGGTACCAAGATGTTCTAACACTGAGTGGTGTTAGAAACACCACTGATCCCCAAAGAGACATAGATGCAAGGATTTAGGTAGATGTGACCTGCACAAATCAGCATTAGGAATGGCCTAAATGACCTGGGATGATTGCAAACAATGCAGTTGTTCTGAAATGAGCCAGTTCACAATTTATTGCAGACTATAAAGGGTCTAAATCTACTGGACAGCTTATTTGCAAGAAGGTCATGGCACACATGGCTCTACCTACATGTGAGCATTAGTAATAATACTCGAAATTAAGTGTAGAAATACTCCTGATAATCAAGAGCTGTAATTTTCTAAAGCACCTTTTTCTGGTGATAATTGAGTGCCTTGTCTGACTTCAAATACTGAAATACACTGAAGCTCCTTTGTGTCTGCCTGTGGTAGTCTATGAAAATGCACCTTCAAACTAGACAACTACATGGTGACATGTCCATCATTTGGGCCACACTGCTTGGAAAATAAACTGTAACTATAAAAAAATAGCTCATTGTTTAGAGGCTAAATGGGTGGCATTTATTAAGAAATTCCCTTCCTCCTTGTGTTAAGGAGACATGAGTAATTTATTTGCAAGCAGGCAAAGGACAATTCAGACTAATCCATCAGGACTAAAATGTTAGTGTGTGGAGCAGACCGGAAAGTTTTCTTCCAGGGTAATGGATTCAAAAGTCCATGATGATTACATAATTTTAATTTTAAAAGCCACAAATATTAGCCAAGTAAGGCAATACACCTATGCACAGTAAATAGCACAGAGTAATAACATCAGTTTAAAGTTGTACACTATGCTTTCTATAATCACACAGGTGATCTATTATTACACTGAATCTTCACCATTGGAGATGGAAAATGCTGGGGCACTTTGTACAAGATAAAGAACCAGCAAATGTGATTTTTCATTTAAAGGAGAGTTATTTTACCAGAATAAAATAAAAATAAAATCAAAAAAACTCTTCCTAATTTTGTAGAAATGACAAGATGTTCAAAGCATCAGGGTGCCTCGTTTCAAAGATACATCAGAAAAAGGAGAATACAACTTGCATACAAAATTTAGATATTTCAAGCATGGCCAGGAAACATTTTTTCCCATTAAAGGTATGGATAAAAATCTTGTGGAACGGCCCTTCCTGGTCAGGTTGTTCCCATGGAAAGCAGGCATCCTTACAAATACCTAGAGAGATACCAAACACCATAAACAACAGCTCCAAACTCAAGATATTGATTGTGGTTTTCCTTGCTAGAAAGCCAAGTTACTTTCCATACTGCTGCCACAAAGCTTTGATTTTTAGGATACCAAAAGGAAATAATACTGCTTTGTCCTTTTTTTTTTCCTGACTCTTCTTGTGTCTTCTCTTTCCTCTTTGAGTTTTATTAGGTCTTTTCATCCTTCAGAAATATTTTGTTCCTTTACTACCCTAATGTTTCACATGAGTAGAACGGAACTCTTGTCTTCTTCAGGTGGGAATTTCAACTTGAGGGTAAATATAACCAATTGTTCCAAGGGAACAAGCTTTTTCACGGCAAACATACCTGAGCTGAATTTCATATTGCCCTGCATGACGAGACTGCACATTCCTCAAGACCAGTGTGAAGATGTCTTCATTTTGCAGGATTTCACATGCTGTTCCTGGCACTATTTCTTGCCCATCTTTAAACCAGTGAACAGTGGGGAAAGGATCTCCAGCAATGGCACAGGATATAAGGACATTTTGCCCAGGAGCTGCTGTCACTGATCTAGGTTTGCTTATGAACCAGGGCTGAATACCATCCTGGGGTTCTGTAGTTTAGAAACACAGATTACAAATCAGAACAAAATGCCAAGCTTGAATGGAGCTAACTAAGCTAACAAATTTCAGGAAAAGCAATCACAGGCAAGGAAAGTTATTTTGAACATGCAGGGTATAAGTTTTAATCTGAAAATAAGTCAGGCTTTAGTTTTGTAAGTAACATGTTCATACTAAAATTAATCATTTACTTGGCACTTTACTGGCTTTATCCAGGCTCATATTAAGAGCAAAACAAAGGGGCTTTAAAGCTGCCCTAAAAGGAATCTTGGAGATTTCTCCTTAGAGAATACGGGTAGGAATAGCTTTAAGGGCAAGTAACAGTACTATGACTGCTGTGCAGTTGAGAGATCATGTAATAAATCATCATTAACAATTCCATTAAATTGAATTTAATATAGAAAACTGACTCTGAGGTTAGATCTCAGGGGGGCTTAGGGGATAGAGAAAGGTCTGAATCGAGAGCAGAAAGTGACCACAGACTGCAGACCCATCCCTGGAGACACAGTTCTCTCAAATACTGAAGATAAGATGTTTTACTTTAAAAATAATAAAAGTCTCTCACTGATTTCCAATAATTCTCAGTAATGACTATGAGAAAATGCCTGTGTACAGTAACGTTAAATGAAGTCCTGTGTCACAAAGGTAGTGAATGCCCAGTCATAGGAATTTTGTAAGGTACTTCAATGTTTACTGTGGGATTTACATTATATGTGGAGATTCAAACTCAAATTTTTGACAGCTAGTACTCAGATTGCAGAAATCATGTGTTCCTTACCTGCTACTACTGCAATGTTAACACTAAAGCCAGGATACCTCGCTTCTAGACAGCTTTTACAAATACTACGGGCTTCAATTAGAAATAAAAACATAATTTAAAGGTTTACTTCAAGTCCATAGCTAAGTAAGCCTGATAGTTATAATCTGCAGCTGCATTTAGCAGAAGTTTTGCACTGTCCCTAGAAATAGGACTCAGGAATGCATTTTTGAAATAGTAACATAATGTTCCAGAGTGAAAAGATTTTTTTAAAGCTGCTTCTGCTCAATATCCTTTGTAATTCAGATTCAGAGGCTGAGAACTCGTAGCATCCTTCACAACAAACCTTATAAACACTCATGTACTTTAAATAGACACTCGGCCAGCACATTAAAATTATTTTCGTGTTTTGTAAGGTGAAGAGGAACTTTATACCTTGAACTGTCAATGTAGCCTGGGTTTGACTTTCTCCTACTTCATTCCAGGCTTCACAGGTGTATTTGCCTGTGTCTTCAGGAAACACCTCCTGGATGTAGAGACTGTACTCATTGCCTTTCTTCTCAAAGTGGAAATCTTCTGTCTCCTGGATTTCTTTCCCATTATGCAGCCAGATAATTTCAGGAGGTGGGTTAGCTGAAAATTATGAACACCAAAAATCAGAGACACACAAAACCCCATCATATGTTGATTAAGAAAATGATTAAGGTTGGTAGCTTTTTTGGCAGTCTGATTCTGCAATTTCATCTTAAAAAACATTCAAGAATTTCATTTACTCCTTCAGTGCTGTGTAATGTGGAATAGTCTGTCTTATTATTGGTTAAAATACAAATGTATAAGGGAAGCACGTAGACAACAGAGAAGGAGAATGAGTTCTAGATCCCACAAAGGTGGTTATCAAGAGTTTCTGTTACCAAGGTTCATACCAGGACTGCTCTTTTCTGCAGCCCTAATTTTACCCCGGCTTACAGGAATTCAGTCTTGTTTGGTTCACAACAAAAGCTGTCACAAGTCCATCGAGACTTAGTTTAGTTCAACAACAGGGCCCAATAATAAACTTATGCTACTATTATATCATTCCAATGAAGAAACACTTGTAGAGGTCTGAACACATTAACACTGGACAATGTTTGTCCCCCTGAAGATCACAGTAGACAAACCTAGCCTTTAAAGAACTGGTTCCTAGAAATATTATTTCCAAATGTAAAGACACCTGCTAAAAAATGGAAAAACCCCACACACTTTGCAGCAGGACTTGATTTTTTAAAATAATACTGTCCTATAGCTACGCACCTGATACCTCCACAGTCATTATCACTTGACTTCCGTCCATTACTTTGAGGTCAGTCAGGCCTTTAAGGAAGATGGGTGCAAAAGTCTTGTTTAACTTGGCAGCCTGTGCACTTTCTGCCTTCTTGCTGCTCTTCTTTTCTGTGAAGTTAAAAAGAACAAAAGGGGTCTTTCAATGGAATTTTCATGGCAAACTGACCCTATATTCAACATGATTTTGAGACAGTGGTTTTGTTTCAGCTTTCAGAAGGTAAAAATAACTGAAACCACCCAATATGGCTGTTTTGCTTTGCCAGTATTCCAGGCAACAAGACAAGGAATAGGAATGGAACTGTCCTTGTTCCAGGAATCCTTTTAAATCATTGTTAAGAGATATCATAGAATATCACTCAGAAAATACACTCATTTTCCCAAAATACACAAACTCAGGTGAAAAAGAACCCCAAAACAACCCAACAACTTGTAACCAACAAGTCAATGCCTTTAATCACTGCTAAACTCATATAAAAATCTTAAGGTTTGTTGCAAGTTGCTATTCTCATGATGGATAAGTTAAAAACATAAACTCACAGGAATATAGGTGTTGCAACCCTGCAAGAAACTACAAACCATTTTTTCTGTGAGATGGTCAGTATTGAATGGTTTTGAGTTCACCACACTCCTCTGCTGTATTAGAGGAGTCAATTAGGCAACTGCTGATGAGAAAGTTTGAAACCTGAGGTTATCAATATGTATCCCAAAACGAACTGTTGCATTAGGGCTTTTAATTTTTTTTTTTTGCTTTGTTATGAGGCTGTACAGTCAAATGCTGAGTGCTGGAATTAAATTAATCACTCTTAAAATCTGTCTATGATATGTTGTTTCCAGTATCCACAGTGGTCTCCTGTGTCTTGGATCCGGAGGCTATGGAGCAAGACCATTTAGCTGTGATCTATGTGGTACACCAGACCAGGAAATACAGTCCTGCTCTAAAAACCTGAGCAAAGAGAGTTGTGAAGCCAAAGTAGTGATCATGACCAAATGCAAGAAGTCATAAATATTTATCGGTCACTTGGATACACTTCTTGTTTTGTTTAGCTTGCATTCAGACCTTTTATGTCTTGCCTTTAAAATGCCAACCCTACATTCTATACATACTTTATTTTGCTTATTCCTACTTTCAAATTTTTCAAAGGTATATCAAGAAGATCCAAAATAGTATTACAGCAACATCAATTGCCAGGCTGGAGAAAAACCATAATTCATAAAATCGGTGAAAAAATGACAGCACCTCACTGAGCAAGCCCACTGAACCTCCGGGAAGCAAAAAGTTAAACTTGTCCTGGGGTAATTTGAGCTCAGTGTAAATTTGGAAGCTGCCTGGAGGGGAAGTTTTTCCTTTTCTCTAGCAAACCTTTTTCTAGCCAAAATCTTGTCTCACTGGCTCATGTCGTAGGTCTTTTCTTGGCACTGAGCTTTGAGACATTGATGCATGTGAGAATGGAAACATGGGACCTGACTGAGACCCACTGGGATCGGTGTTATGGTCCTGCTACTCTGAAGTGCCTGATTCACCATCGGACCACATTGATCAGTCTTAGGGCTTCCCACAGCACCTGCTTGTAAGTGACTAATGCTTTATAGAAAATAGCCATGAAGTTGGGTGAAACTCTTCTACAGTAATAAACTGCAGCGGTTCCCCATATCCCTCTGTTTTGTAATGTTTACTCAGGGAGACAGCTTCAAACAACTGCTGTACTAAGCAATATCAGCACATGCTCCTTCACTGCCCTGATGCCTTGCACAAAATCCCTTTGGAGAAAAAGGAGGAAAAGAAGACAAAGAAAGTAAGAAAAGGAAAAACCAACCACCCAAACAAAAAAAGAGCAGGACAGAAAGAGGCATAGGGAAAAAAAATAGAAAAGTACACTTAAAAAAATATTGTTCCTGTTATCGCTTTTACTGAAATAACTAATAACATCGCAAATCTAGAAGGCAGATATGCAATAAATGGAGAGCAGGGAAAGGAAAACAAAAGCAGAGGTGTGGCTCTGGACCAAGAGAAAACCAGAACTGGGTTCTGATCAGAAAAGTTCAAGTCTTCAGATAGGGACATATAACAAGAGTTAACAGTGACCAGGGAACAAATTTGCTCGTAGTGGCTCTAGCAGCAATTCTCCCAGACCAGACCGAGCTGCCTCCAGCTGAGCCCTGGTACAAACAACCTTTAAGTCTGAGCAGCTCTTCCACATCCCTCCCAACTGGCTCTCTGCTCCATTAGACTGACCGGTCTGTTGCACGTAGTCTAAATAAACAGATTTTTATAATCTAGGAAGACAATACAGTATAACAGCCTCAGCTTATTAAAAAGACATGGGTGAGCAACTGCAGAAGGAAAATCATTTCCCAAAAGGAATTTTTCAACAGTGCTAACTCCCCCAAAATATGTGCTGCAGAAATGCAAGACTCATGTATTGGAATAAAATCACCTTCTTGCACAGAGCTGCAGAAACATTAAATGGAAACAAGCAAATAATTCACAGTAATTGCATTTATGAATCACAAACCTAACAAGTTTACATTAGGTCTGAATTTTTCTAAGCTGTCTCAGGCAGATGTTGGTGAGGAGACCTATTGATATGAGTGACATTATGAAGATTTACTGGGGCCGCAGGCCTCTACTCCTAAAAGAGTGACCTGCAGAATTAAAGAATGAAAACCAACTCACCATTGTTACTGATCAGTGCTCACATTTTGTAAATGAAGCTGTCAAACTGAAATGAAGGGGGCCAGAACCTGTCTCACCATTCCACAAAACTTAAAAAAATAATAGTGCTTACACTAAATTTAAGCACTGCATAGGTTTGTGCTGATCTCTTAGATGAAGACCAGTTCTCTGCTTAAACAGAAACTTATGATGGCAAGTATCAAAACACCAGAAGTCTGTGGTATGTGAGTAGTAAAAAAATTAAAAGAATGCAGCTTAAACAATACAAGAAAAGTTACTGGAGAGATGAAAGAACTATTGCAACAGGGGAAACCGAATGTAATCACGCAGAAGAACATTAAGATAGATTATTAAGTCTGAAATACTGAAAACTTGAGGCTTAGTCCCAGGATAGAAACAAAAGCAACTTTCTGAAGACATTCCCATCCTTGTAAACCTACCGTATACAAATGCACATACACTTTGATTTACTCTTGAAGTATTACCAGATTTCTCAATACCTATTGTAAAGCAGGAATTAAAACATCTCCCTATCTGTTGCTGATGTTCTTCAGAGCACAGGGGCAGCGAAGGCATCTTTTACCAACAGATAGGAAATCTGTTGTAAGTAAGAGCTCAAAAATTAGAAGCTGTCATGGCTGAGGCAACCAGCATTCCTATTGAAACGTGTGACGTCAGGGATACAGTAAATATATGGCTAATAAGTCTGACTCCATGGCAACTTGAATAGGCTCTCTTCAAAACACAAGCATTCTCCTCTACTTTTAAAATATTTATTTTTACTGGGGATCTTTTATCTTATACTACTGTTGTTCATAAGTGTATATTGATCAGTAGCATGTGTTTATTGAACAAACAACTTTTTTTTTTTTTTAATTGAACAAACAAAATACCACAAAACCATCCCCATCTTTCTCGACTTGGCAGCAACAATTATAAAGACTTTTGTTCTAAGCCCTAAATGCTTCATTAAGAAACCATAGGGGCTCATTTCATGTAGCATTTCTTGCTTTACTTAAAATTTGATATTGGGGACTTCTAGACTTAGAAAAAAATTGAAATTACTTACTGACAATTTTAGTTTCTCACAGATGTTTTTTCACAAGACAACACAGTCAGTTTTAGATAAGTTTATTTAGTTTTGTTTGGTCTTAGTCTAAAATCACTGCATTTTCTCAGAATGGACAGATACGATCATGCAGAGGCCAAATTACAAAGACTGAATGTTAACTATTTTCAAATTCTTCTGAAGCTTGTAAATGCTTTTAGTTGTTTATTTATGAGATAGCACCATGCAGTGACTCAGTGTTTGTCTGATGAAGACTTTAACATTTCACAATTTTACAATGAAATAGCAGTGCTGTACATTTTCACAGATTATTTTTATGTAAGGGCTTTTAATATAAGGGCTTCTTCAACTTTAGCCTTTACAGGTCTTGTTTGGAAAAACAGCAATCAAATTGATTTTGGAGGGACAAGAAGGGATGCTGCTCATTCAAGATTAAGCAAATAACTCCTGTTATTTCATTTATGGTGAAAAGATACTGCGTGATTTTACTTCCTTTTGAAAACACCTGGCTAGTTATTTCAACAGGAAAATACTACAATGAAAACCATGCACAAACCCCCAGGAACTGTTTGCAAAAGGGTAGCTTCAGAAAGTGCAACAACCATAGAAGTTCACATTCCCTGGCCACATCTAGGTGCTTGCTATTATCATACACTAGGAACAAAATCTGTGACTTGCACCAGGAAAATAGTGGGCAAGCAGATAAGAAAAACAGGACACAAATAAGCATGCTGCTAACAACAGGCCAGAATCAGGCTTGCTTTCCCTCGTTCCTCTGAAGTCCCTTTCACCACATGAATTCTGCTGGGGTTCAAAATCCAAACGTTCTCAGTGAGAGCTGGCTTCAGAGCCCATGGGAGGACGAAAGAAGAAAAGGAAGAAAGCAGAGGTAAAGTTCCCAGCTCAGATACTGCAAGTCACTATGCTTCTGGCTGAAACGTCCCCTTTCATAACACTGCAGTGTATTTTTGCTGCCAAAACCACAGACAATAAAAATGCAGCATATCTGGCACCAGAAAGGAAATCTGGAACCTAAGGAAAATTTAGTTTGACATTAGCATAAGGGCATGACTTCATTATGTATCTATACATCCCCAAGCTTATTCAACTGGATGTGAAAAAGAGGAGATCCGATCTCTCTCTTCCTATTATGTTAATGCTCTCTAATCGCCTATAGCCATTTAATAGCTCCCTCATCACTCTTCTTATTGCTTTCAAGGTTCACCTCTAAGAATGAAAACAAGGAATATAAGAGTCAACACATAGTGACTAAAAAATTCTACCCCAGGCAGGTTATTTTCTCCCTCCCTTTCCCTTCCCCAATCAACTTCTGCTGGTGGACTCGATTCCCCACACCTGGAACGTGTCAAGGCACTTCACGAGGAACATCAGGGAGCACTACACAGGGTGGGCTTGATGAAATACAGGTACATTTCAATAACTTGTTTTAAGACTAGTTTACTTTAATGTAGCTTATGAAAGCTGCCACGATTTTTTAACCACAGCTGTTGGTTTTCATGCAGGTCAAACCACGCAAGATAATAGAGAAGAGAACTATGATTTTCTCAAATGCTACTCACAGAGAACAATTTTTGCACAGAGCTGTGGTCTGGCACAACGTGTAAGCCCGTGTAAGGCATTTCTGCTGGGCAGTAATCTCTCTGTCATTTCAACAGGCTTTTGATAAGGCTTTACACAGGGTGTTCGATTTGAAAGTCCACCACAATGATCCCACTTACATGGTTCCTGAGATTTTTGCCTTTCCTCAGGCTTTAATATGTTGGAATGTTGGGAAACAGCAAGTAATAAGATGCACAGCTCAGTGGGAAACACAGCTTAGGAGCCCAGAAATAGTAAGCAAAGCATGTAAAGGGTACTTTATATACCCACATACATTTTCTACAAAGCAAAAGGAATACAGTCTTTTCCCACAGCATTCCCTTACCCCTAAGGGTTCATCTTTTTTATTATAAAGACACTCTAATAAGCATCCAAGTCTATGTTTAAAAAAGCCTCTTAGTGCATTAAATCCATAGAGATTAAGAAGAATTTAAACTCTTCCAATTTCTTACAAAAATCCTTAGATTGTCAGCATACTTGGATGACAGTGGGAAAATATATATTACCTCTGATAAACAGCTATTTCTATTAATCTCTTCTTCTGTTTTCCAGTATTTGTACAATCAATAGTAAGGCAATCTATCTACAGTGACCATATCAAACTTCAGATTATTTATTAACCTGTATTAATAGAAATTTAAGATGATAAAAAATGCTTTCCCATTATTTGAGTTTTCTCAAACCAGGTTTTAAAGAATCCTTACATAAATTTGACCTCTGCATATCTCCATATTGGAAATTATTGTTAGAGGAGTCTTAACGTTAGCTGTGGGCCTATGCCAAAATACAGTTGAATTTTTTAAATTCAAGGATTCAAATTAAATTCAAATTAAAATCAAATTCAAATTAAGTTCTGAATCAGAACTTGGGCATTTAGTGGAACTGTAAACATCTTTATACTGATAACCAAGGGCGAGTTATTGTGTTGAAAGTGTATATCTAAAATAAAAACCAGAAAATTCACGCTGCACCAAACAGTTAACCTACTACAAGTCAATTGTACAACACACCTGTACCAGCTTAACTGCAATTATTCATCCAACTATTTACTTCCTAGGGTAAAAGGTATAAATAAATCTATACCCTTGGAAAGAAGTTAAAAAGAGAATCAATAACTGCACTGTGGCATAACCATGCCCAGATTTGCTGTTGAAACTGATGTGAAGGAGAAAATCCAGATCAGGATGCAAACTTTAAGAAGGTCTTCAAAGACTGGACCTGGCCTGTAGTCAAAACAGTCAACATTTCATAGACATCATAAATTCTAATAAATTTTCTTGTTCATTTGCCTACCCAGATGTACTGAAGATGTTTTCATGTGAGCTGCAGAATGCTGACATCTCCTGTTGAAATATCAGGACTTCAGCATGCTCAGCCCTGCACAGAGTCACACAGTAACTGAGTTGGGAAGGAACTTCTGGAGAGTGGCTATTCCAGCCCCTGGCTCAAGCCAGGTCAGCTACAGCACTGCATACACACACATATACATATATACACACATATGTATACACATATATATGCGCCTCCTACTGCACCTACACGTGCAGTAACTCAGAGGCGCAGGACCAGGGTCACAACTGGTCACAAGTCGAGGACACGCAAAGAATAGACTTTGCTGCCTTGTGTTCAGAATACCGCAAACAACTTGCAGTGTTTAGTCTTACAAGAGGTTTAATTATACTCCAGGAATCTGTTTGCCAGCATCATGTGGTGAGCTGCCAGCTAATGCCTGGTCTGAGCCGTGCGGAAGGACTGCCTCAGCAACATTTACCATTTATGGTGTTTAAATATCATTTTGGCTCACAGGCTAATAAGTCAACTGAGCTGAGGAGAATGCTTAACTCAAAAAGCTCTGTGTGAGAGGCCTCAGAGAGAGCAGCAGCAGATTCTACTAAAACCTCTCAAAGCAAGACCCAGTTTCATACACATCTTTATCTTCAAAAGAGTTTCACATCCTCAAATGTTTTCAATGTAAACAAATCCAGCTGCTACCAGAGCTCACGTTAACAATGATATCAACTCAAAAATCAAGAGATTTTGTAAGGCAGAAAATTGATATGAGGATACTCATCGTCTTCCTGTAAAGTATTTTTCCTCAGACCTGAGGTGATAGGGTCAAAATGTTTTCTGCAAGTTTCCCAAGAAGCTCAAACTTGATTTATAATGGCATAAAAAAATATGAGGCCTTTATGTTCTTGAAAAACTTGAGGAACATTTCTGCTTTATTAAAGATCTCAGGTTAGTATGCCATTTTGCAAACTTAATTCATGAAAACTAGATGTTTAATGACTTATCAGTGTTCTTTACACATCTACCACCCATCATGTATTTCTGCAGTTATAATCTGTCTTTTGTAAATGGAAGGTGAGATTTAAATATCCATGGGAGATGCTTTCACTGAAGAGCTGCACAACTTATAGTCCATATGTTGTGCCTTGCATTACACAGAAAAACTGTTAACATAAGACTGACAATGCCCTAAGCCTCCTCTAGTTCACAGTGGTTAGGGATATACAAAGGAGGCCAAGTTCCACTTTATCTTGTCTGGCAATTTCTTTATTTTACTCCAGGCCAGTCTTCCAGCCCTACCCTGCAACTCCATGTATGCTCCTTCTTTCTCGAGTCTTTCCTCTGTATCACCAGGTCATCAGCATTTTAACCTGTTTTGTCTGCTCAGTTTGTTCTGCAACTGAGATGCCAGCCCAGAAATCCCACTATCAAGAGGTTAACCGCACCAAGGAAGAATCGTGATTTGAGACAACTGCCAAAACAGAATAGAACAGACCACTTCAGCTGGATGGGACCTTAGACACTGACATGCTTGGGGCATCGACCACCTCTCTAGGAAGCCTGTTCCAGGGTATGACCACCCCCTTGGTAGAGAAATGCTTCCTAATGTCCAGTCAGAGCCTCCTCTGGCGCAGCTTCAAACCTTTCCCACACGTTCTATCATTGGATCCCAGGGGGAAGAGCTTAGCAACCCACTCTCTGCTTTCCCTCCTCAGGAGAAATCTCAATTTGGAGTGAGGGGTCAGAGATACAAAGTAGACGGCTGGGTTCGCAGCAGATCATTTTGTAGTCAGCAGACCGAATTCCTCCCTGACAATCTCACTGGAAGTTTCTGTAGCCAAAGTGGTGTTTGCTTTTGCCTTCAGAACTGTCTGCCTTATTAATGACTAACACTGTTTGCAAGTTATTTACATCAAGTAATTGCTCCTTTGTCACTGTCACAGAGCGCAACTCCATGGAAGGCCTGAGAGCGTGTACACCTACCAAATACATTTGTAAGGCAGCTCAGCTGGCCCACTGCTTACAAATTCCCCAGCATTAGATACCAGTCTGACTCAGAGAACAGCAGAAAAGGTGCTTCATATATGCTAGATCAAGCCAGATGTGTATTGTGCTGAGGCAGAATTTCACCTTCACATGTACAGTCTCAATTTTTTGTGTGGCTGCCCAGGTAGATTTTAATTTAATTGCAGTGCATCACGATGTATAGAGATACTGCTTCCATTACAAAAAAACCTGGGCTGTGCATGAGATGAAATGCAGTGGAAGCACAATAAGAACAGGCAGTCACATAAAGCACAAGTGTCCCTGAGGATGCCACTGATCTGAAGAGTTACAGCCCCTTCAGCCTTTCCCTCCTCTGGCAAATCCACACTGGCAACAGAATTAGTTACCCTGTGGTAATACTGAAATAGTTCTGCTCTTCTCTTGGGGGAGTAATCAAAAGGATACTGTACTAAGAATGCTGTTAAGGAATCCCTCAAATAAGACAAACAAGACTCAGCTTGAGAGCAAGAAAACATTTGAAATTAGACTAATATGAAGGAGAGAAAACAAGAAAAAATACAGCAGTATTGTATTTCTGCGTAAAAGTTGGTTTCAGAACGGAATTCTAAAGCAAGACTTGTTTGACATTTAAGTCCACAAAAGATAAGGTGGTTCTACTACAGCATTGCTTGCGGTCAGTTGTCTCTTCTTGATTAATTATATTAAAAATCTCTTGAACTTAAACATTAAGGAAAAGAGAAAAAAGAAAAAAAAAGGGTCTATTTATGCGGACTGAAAGTCAAGCCTTCATGAAAATGAAGCTGCAGAGAAGCACTTTCAGTAGTGTACAGCTACACAAGGTTCCTACCCTCTATTCTGTTCCTTTGCTGCAAAGGAATGATGGATGCTTCCCTTAGGCAACTTCTGGAGAGTTTTGAAAATTGAGCTAATCCTACGAGATAGTTTGATGGCTGGCTCTTTGAGTTCCCATTAGCTAATCCGCATCAGCTGATCTTGAAAACATTCTCTGGGGTAACACCATGCCCATGCTTTAAAGATTACTCAGGCGTACGTTCAGTTAACAGGTTTTATGTGTATTTTGATGACTTTCACTTTTCAGCTGAAACTTAGAGCACTACAGAATGTGGCAATCCAAGCTGGGACAGTTTGCCCCTTGGCCACTGCAGGGCCGTTCCCAAGTCTGTTGTAACAACCATCTGTTTTCTGCCATTCCAGCAGACAATAGCTTAATGTTCACGGTATTTGATTGCACCACAATTGATGCAAGGGTGAGGTTTTTTCTTTTCTTTCCTTTCTTTTTAAATTAAATTATTTTTTTTTCTGTCAACATCTCATCTTTGTTTTTCATTTAAAAGAAATGTTAATGCAATTTCTGACATTTAAATTGTCCTCATTCTGCAAGCACTCATCCCTCATTTGCATCCAAATTTGGTTCCCATTTTAGTGGAAGTGATTTATATTAAGAAAGTGTCTTTAGAGTGCATTGTTTATGTCTATCCTCTATCATTAAAAGCTTCCACACGTTTTGCTTTTGTCCTCCATTTTTGGTCTCTAGCTGGCACTGTATTTCATGTTTGGTCCTGAGGTGCTGCAAGAAAACAATTTAAAAAAAACAACACCCCAACTTAGTCTTACAAGGATTACAGCTACTGGTGATCCATACCGAGTGATGCACTGAGAACCTTTGGACACTCCTGAAAGCTCTGGAATGGAGTTTCTTTGATGCTCATGACAGCTTACCCCTGACTTTTCAATACAGTAACAAAACCCCTCTACCTTTCAGTTAGTACTCTGAAATAAATTCTTACATAGCCAAGTGGTTCCACAAGTCTACTGGTCTGGAATGCCTTTTGGACATTTAATAAGGCCAGACTTGTGTATTTTGTGAAGTCATCTACAGTCCTTTATGTTACGCTTGAAATACAGCAAAATGCTTTCGAATAAGCAGTGACTTTGAAAAGCTGCCACAAGTATCACTGTAGGCAAGTAAGACATCATACTTTGCTTATCTTAGGCAGAAATATATATCTCAGAGAAACAGAGCTGTAGCCTCTCAATTAAGTCTTCAAAGAGAGGCTGCTTATTGCAGTGATAACCTCCTTTAAAAGATTAATGTCTAAGAAAGGTCATTCTGAGATAGAAAGAAAAACAACCAATGACCCAAAGACAGACTCTCTCATGACTGGAGGAAAAGACTCCTACCTGAAAGCTTTTCTTCCACCTGGTTATATTTTATGGTCCCATTCACACCAGATGGAAGAGTGACAGGAACAAAACAAACTGGTTTTCCAGAAAGCATCTCCCTTCACTGCTCTGATAAACTGGTTACCAGCAGGGACTCTGACAGGCTTTCAGGTGACTAATCTGCTCGTCCAGTGATCAATGAACGACTACAGTAATCGGATTGTAAGGGCTACAGGCTTCCCAACATAGACACATGCTGGGGAGGCTGCACTGAAAAAAAAAGCATGAACAGAAAGTGGTGGGGGAGAAAGGGGAACAGATGTGAAGTCAGGAGAGTGCACTGCTGGCAGGGAAGGAGAAATGAGGTCAAGAGCCAATAAGCAGGAACAGCGGTATCTGCTGAATAGCATTTGCTTACCAAGAGCAGCAGTGTTAGGCCTCTATTAAAAAAAAAAAAAAAGCACTGTGTAGAAGACAACTATCAGCAAAATGGGTGGCTGCAGAGCATTAGAGCCCACAGAAATACCCTGGCTGCCAGCCTGCCCTGCTGCCATCACTGCCCACACTTCATGTCCTCTGTCTTGAAAATAATCAGTGATGCTGCTGCCTGGTGGGAGGATGCTGGATAAACCTCAAGGATCGTGCAGTGGGCCAGATATTTTGTTTGTCATCTACTGCAGAACTGCAAGACAGGACATTCTCCTAGGAGTCAGCCCTCATGTAGCAAGCACTCCAGCTTGATACCATACCTAGAGAAAGCTGGGGAAGGCAATTAACTGCCTCTCTTACGTGGAGAGACTGTTTGCAAAAGAAGAGAAGCTTCCTACATGCAATATTGATTTGGTTTGGCACAACAGAGCCCATCATATGTCCCACCCCAATTCCCACTCTCCCTTCAGTCTGTAATCTTGTGTAGCACACTCAGGTATCGGTGTGAATGTCAGGTGGTTAAATATCCCTTTGACACATTTCTGTACAGGTCGATCTGAGATGTAATTCCTTGTTAGTGATTTGTTAACTGACCGAGAGAGCTACATTCAGAAGGCTTATCTCAGGCATGAGACAGACCTGAATAACAGTTGCTATGCCTGGGAGTGGCCTTACCTTCCAACTATACCAGTTATTACCAGGAGCTGTCTTGCCTTTATAATCTGGTTGTCTCAGGCTCAGTAAAGCACGAATACAAACTCACTATACAGGTACATCCAAAGTCAATTAACTTCTCCTCACCCAAGTTTCCTATTCATAAAAAACTGATTAAAATGTTCAGCCACCCTGATAAAACCCTAATTAATATTAATATTCAACTTCACTATCTGCCATCTCTGTCAGCCTATAATCACCATATATTTCAGGTGACCTGAATGTACCCTTCATATCTCTTTTTAAGGAGGTGGTTTGTTTGTTTTTTAAATGGGATGCCTGGTGAATTTAAAAAAAGGCTTGTATACTTATTTTCATAACATAGAACAATATGAAAATTGTAATATGAGATGTGAACACCAATTCAAATACGATAGCTTACACATACAATAACAGAAACAACACAGTCATGAACAAGTTGTTTAAAAACTTTCAAGAAAATTTGTGCATCAGCCCCAAAGTCTCCCAGATTTTGATTTTCCTGTGTATAAAAAACTGCAGAAGTTTAAAGGGGAAAAAAAAAAAATCTAACATTTTCAGATTAGCAAGTGGCACCAGGAATGTCTATAATTGAATGTTTGAGTAACCTGGACCATGTTTCTCACCTCTCAGGTTTTCCTGCATTAGGCCAATTAATCTGGCATTTACCCAGCACACCCTACTCATGGTTCAGTTAGAAAAAATTCTCACAGTGAAGACATTTGTTAGGCAGGTTTTTCAAAGAAAACCTCTGCTCAATTTCTGTAGTACCTCTCTTCCCTGTATTGCATCTGCAAGAAACCACTGACACAGGGAAGACGGATGTCAGGATTCAATTTAGTCTACTTAGTCTTTTACAAGGCCAAAATTAGCTTCACCTTGATTAACTTAGTGTCTCCACAGACTACCTAATGGATCTACCCCAATTTACTCAGCCTTTAGATCACTTACTTAAGGAAGTGTCATCTTACTTAAGTGATCTGATGCTAATTTCTCACTTCAAATAAGCGTAAGACTGATTAGTTTGAATTTTTTAAGACCACAGCATTTCTCATGCCCCATCCGTATGAAGTGTGGGACTTTTTCGACACAGTGCCAAAAGCCTCCTACAAACAGCTAAGTACCTTCAGTGTTTGTCATACAAAACCAAGGAGTAATACTGAGGCTGCTCAGTGCTGGACAGAATTTATCCTTCTTAATAATAAGGAAGCAAAAGACAGCCATAAATGAATCTGAGACTAATGACTTAGAAGGAATGCTATGCCACAATAAGCCTAGCCAATTATCCAGGGCCCACTGCAAAGTACTGGAAAAAATCCCACCTTTGTATTTACCAGGACTTGGAGCAGTAGCCCTTTATGGGGCAAAGGGCCTTTAAAATGTTGTTTTCTACATTAACCCCACAAAAGGAAATTTCCTTTGACAAAAACAAAGCAACAGATGTTCCAAAGGGCAAAGAACGCACAGAAGTTGATCAGAAAATATAATATGTGGCTAGATAACACCTAGATAACCTACCAGCAGGGTTGAGCACCATCCTATAGAATAATTCAGACGTGAATTGGACAGTTTGCCACTGACTATCCTTACCACTGACTTTTCTGAGTTATCTCTGAGCTGAATTTAATTTAGAAAAATAGAATTGAGTTTTACTGTTAAGGCAGACTATTCACTCCAGGTAAAGTTTCCCCAGTGATCATACCGCAGTGTTCCTTCATGAGATCCTCACAGTACAATAGTAAAGCCAAAAATGGCAATATGAAGTGAAATGTAGACCCAGACAGACTCAGAGATGTGTCCAAGGACCACAGTAGCAAGTTAAGGAAAAGCTGGATTCTGACACTGGTTGGATACTGATGATATGCCAAGAATATCCATTCCTTCTCATATTAAATAAAAATTACTTGTCACATACAAAAGGAAAATATTTCTCTAACAATGAATGAACAAACTGAGCCCTGCATGAAACCTGAAATCCTTAAATCATCTTGGAGACAAAAATGAACTGGAGAAAGATGGGTTACAATTCAGAAGCAGTTTTATAGACTTCATTCCAAAAATCAGTGTCTGGTCAGGAGAAGATTTTTGAAGTTTTCTCCCATTTTGCATGTACAACGATTTTTTGCTGTAATCTGTTTGCAACAGCTGAGCATTTAGAGAAGCCTCAGTGGCAGCATTCAGAGACTCAGAGAACTCTAATGCCAATAAGCTTTTGCTAGAGGTTCTGATGGAAAAAAAATACATAAACAGATAAGAGATTTGGACACCACGATTTTAAATTTCGTACTATTTTTGGCAGACAAATCCACATTGATCTGAGTCTTGGGGAAAGTTACTGTAATCCTCATGGCAACGGGGACATAATGAGTTTTAGGGACGAAGCAGAGGGGACAGCTAAAAATGTAAAAATGTTGAACACATGGGCCTACAGCTTATCATGCATGTTCTTCCCACCCCGCTATTCCATGACTCCCAGAAAATAGAATGGGATGCAGAAGAGAGGAACTAACTCCCCATAACAGTGGCAATGCAGCTTTCTAGCCTCAGACTAGCTAAAGAACAGGAGGAAGCCCACACAGTGCAACAGTGACTACGTAGCCTGAAATAGCCCAGCAGAGTACACAAGCCCAGGGAAAGTCTAGGTCACTGCTGCTCCCATGTTAGCATTGTATGTCAACCCTAAAATAACTCAGCAATGGTTTGTAAGAGTAAGAGAGGGGCTGTCTTTTTGGTTTCTGAGTCCCAGCAAAGGATCAGCAGGTCCCATGTCAAAGACAGCTCCCTCGAGATGGGGGGCTCTTGACTGGCCCTTAGCTAATGCAGATGAAATGCTTCAGAGAAATTAGAAGTGATAGCTTTGAGAACAGATCAGTTTCAGGCTTATTTTAAATCAATGTTTTCCTGCTTTGTACTTTTTTATTCAGGGGTGGGAGGGCAGAGAGGGGACAACTGCATTTCCAGTCTAGTAGTCAAGAAATTAACTCACAGGTTTATCAGAATTTGTTTTCATTTTAGCCTTTTCTCTGAATTCATATAGACAGAATAGGGGCAGGCACAGCACTGAAGTGTTGTAGACAAACACCCTAGAACATTGCCAAACAAAGACAAATCTTGAGATCCCAGGGATCAGGGTACGTTTCCCATCAAACTGCATTTACAAATTTAGGGCAGGTATTATTTAGTCATAGACAAAAGGAATAATTCCCTTGGCAGTTGACCCTCACAGCCTATTGGACAGGCAGTGACCAACTATTATAAATTTGGAAAAATATCATTTACCCGTGACAAATGCCAAATACAGACTTGATTGCAGAGGGAGGGCGAGTCTGAGGGAGGGAGATTGAAGAGAGAGAGGGATGATCATCTCCAGCCCATAAAACAAAACACTTGTATAAACTGATGCCAGGGGAGATTGTAAGAATAAAGCCCATAATACTGATGAATACTACCTCACTGTTGAATTTATCCATGGAATTCTGTCATCTCTTGTCTTCGTTGAGAACTCTGATCTTTTAGGCTGTGTTTGTTCAGATCCTAGTGCAGAATTATGGCTTTCATGGACAAATCAACTATGTCAATTCAGCACTGTCTCAGATTTCTGAGACAACAGATCACCTCGATTACTTTCTACAAGGTGCTTCTAGTACTTTCATTACCCAAATTTTGCATATTTAGAGTTATATGGCTCCCAGTTAGCTGACATGTGCCTGTTCAGAATTATATTTGGTAAATTCTGGTAACAGAACAAGAATGTTGGCATTTGCTATCACAATTGCAGTCCTTGGAACTGGTCTCTGTGCTTTGCCTTTTAAGAGAAAGGGGTAGGGTCTGTGTCCTCACCATAACACTCTCTGCCTGAGGATGATATTGGTGATCCTGCACTTATTTTTCTTCAGGAGTGACACGCCTTTCTTACACTGGTACCTCTCCCAGAACAGCCTCACTGCTCTCTGTGCACTAAGCCCTTGGTAAGGCCAGAGCATTAATACCTTTTTCTGAAACATGCATATTATTTTACACTGCACAGTCCTTAAGCACTTAAGTTGCACATACCTCCAAGGCGAAGAAAAAGTACCCAGCTGACAGAAGCTTAATAAAAATATGGAATCCACTTACAACCACTTCTGTTAAGGATCCAGGATTATTTTTGTTAAAAAATTTTAGTTTATGTGATTTTATTAATTACAATAGGCTGAGATATTCACCTTTGACTGTGACCTGAGCACTGCAAGATGCCTGTCCTTTGTTGTTTTCAGCCAGACAGGTATAAATGCCATCATCTTCTGGTAGGGCATCTTGGACAGTCAATTTTGCAACTCCATCTTCAAAAGTAGAATGGGCATATTGAATTGGCTGATCTGCAGACAGAAAGGAAGAGAACTGACTTAATACATCAGCCACAAGTTTCAAAAGCACATCTAGTTTTCAGTGAAATTTGGATGCCTAACACCAGCAAGCATATTAAAGTACAGAGCCAAATCCCACTCTCTGGTGCACAGCCACTGCTCTCTAGTGACTACAACCAGCAGCATCCCAAGCACAAAGTACTTTATGGTTGTCAGACAAAGCTCACTATCAGATTCACCGAGTGCTACCTTGAGCAGCAGCAAGAGGGGAAAGGTTTCTCTTTGCATTTTCGATAGATTCTCTTTCAGCTGGGTAACACAGGATCTGTCTTGTGTGTTTGCTTCAGACATTATTTGCATCTTGTAATTTGCTTAAAACTAGGTACAATAGAGATAAAACTAGATGTGCAAGATCTGTTGGGCATGGAGGAGCACTTGAAGTCCTCCACAAGGTACTCTGTACTGGAAGACATTCCAAGAGAGACAGCAAGATCTGTGGCTGATTTACAGAAGTCAATCTGCACTACAGTGTTAGTGCAGTAACAGACAGGTACAGTCTGATCTGTGGTGATGCGACTATTAAAGAAGTTCATTTTAAGAAACTGGTTCCTTAAATTGCTTTGGAACATGTTTAAATATTAGTGTAGGTGGTTTAAAGTTGCCTTGCTATTGTTTCAGGAACTGTCATCCATCTCAGCCTTGCTTTCTGAAATGCTTCTGCAATCTGTTTCCCCAATATTAAATAGTTTCCACTACTGACTCATCTTTGGTTGCTTTCCCAGTGTATGCAATGCTTGAGAGGGCCTGATACCTATGCATAAACATCATTCTGGAAAAATGAATGACAGTCATCTAAGAGAAGAGGATGAAACAGCAGAGAAATTGTTCAGGACTGAATCAAAGACATCTGTTATTTGGGAGTTGCTGGTCAAAAGGAAAGATCAATATTAATTTCACTGCCAAAATAATTTCAAAATAGGACAAAGCTCTGGGGTTTCTATGAAGCAGTTCTGTACTATGAGGATAAATCAAGTGATGGGACAGATTTTTCTCTCATCTCTGATTTTCAACACTGGCAAACTCAGAAGGCAAGCATTATCTATGCACTATCTATCTGCGCAAAAAGTTTCATTCTAAAACACAAACATGTGCCAAAATCAGCATCATCCAATACTTGCACACATTATAACATGTGATAGATGATCTTGTTCCTTTACTTATAAGCCATCTGTTTGTTAAGTTAGCAAATTTTCTATTGCATTAAAAATTGGGATGAATATACAATCAACTACCCAGAAAACTTCAATTTTAGAATAAACTCTGTCCACCTTCGTCACAGGTCACATATTCATATTCCTGGTTCCCTTGTGCTCACTTTCACTCAGTTTACACACAGACTACTGTAACTATTATGTTGAACTACACAGTTTTTGCATGTGGGAATAGCACTGAACTCAAATATGTAGATGTAGAGCTAAAGCCCAAGCACACAAAGCTTTCTGGAAGAGGACATGGGGCACTGGACTGCCTTCGGGGTCCAACTATAGGATATCTATCCTGTCTGGGATTCTGCCATTGAAACTATTAGTGGGGCCAAATGATGCAATGATGCCACATCAGAAGTGCACTCGAGATAAAAGCTGCACCATCAAAACCAGGAAAATGCCTTTTTATTTCTGTTGTAAGTAAGCAAATGAATAGGGTAAGTGTTCTGAACAGGGTAAGTGTTCTGTGTGGAAAAATAAAATGTGAACTCCTTCACCATGTCCTCAGATTTTGTCAGGGCTCTTCTTCACTGCAGCTCCCAACAACACTGTGGCTATTTTTTAGCAGTATTCACAAAATAGTGAATTCACTTACAGAACAGCCTTTTCATTAGACCCCAGAAAAGAAACACAAGTGTATAAGCCCTTAGGAATAACCTGCAGCAAGATTCTAAGTTACATCCATAGTACTTATATTTTGATGTAATAAAAACAACTCTCCCAGTAGTGAAATGTTCCCTTCTCCAGAGGCAGAACAGTCAAATCTCCATGACAGCTTGGCAGCAGGAACAATAACAAAAAATACCTTTTTACTGGCATGTTATGCCTGAAGAAAGGAAATTTTCCCCTGGCCCATTTATTAAAAGGTTTCTGGACAAATCACAAAGCTATCCTAAAACCAAACACTACTCAGAGAACTGTTATGCTAAAGTCATAGTCATACTCTTTTTAAATTCAGCAGAAAGAGGTTCAATTCATGTCTGGGAGAAAAAAAACCTCAGAAAGCAATATGAATAGAAATATACTTCAAATAGCAATACACTCCTTATTCCTGCAACTGAAAAAGAAGTTACCTGTAAAGTACTTAAAGATGATAAAGTAAGTTGGAGTGACACGCTGAAGTACTGTCGAGAGAGTACATGCAAAAAGTTATTTATAAGTCTTTGGTGAGGCCAGAACTAAAACATAAGAAGTTTACTTTCAGGGAATTTGCCAGTGAAAATTCAGAAAGAAACTTAAAATAGAGTGAGAGCAACAGGACAAAAGAACTATCTTGAAAAAGTTGGAAAAAAGCTTTAATGATAGAACTGGAGAGAAAAGTAAGAGCTCTAATAAAATTCATAGTTCAATCAGGTACTCATATCTGTGTAGTCTCTACGAATATGGAAAAAGTGCTCATCCTCATAGATGCTGAGATGTAATTACAGGCAATACAGAGCACACACCATTTACTTTTTGTCTCGGTTGACCTGAAAGAGAGGTCACTCTGCATAATGCTTGGAAAATGTTTTGAACTCGAATGTAGTCACAGCTGGTAAAAATTATTGGTATCTAAAGTAGTACCTAAAGTAGTACTTCTGCTTATACAAGAAGTTATTGCAAGGCTTTTAGTTCTCTGGTGGTTTGGATTCCTTGGAGATTGCAGGAAGGCAGACTGGACACCATTCAAGCTGTTCAGGATCAAGGGATGGCCAGCCTGGAAGGGAGACTGCCCTGCTTTCTTCCTTCTTTCCCCACCCCCCGCCCCCTATTTTTCCTCAAAGCAGCTTTCTGTTTGTGTTTCTTCTGATTTGATAACTTGGCCTTTACATTCATTATTTCACCGAGATATACATCCTTTCCTCACAATCCTGCTCAAAAATTAATTCTGTCTTGTGATCTCTGTCATGCTTGGGAGATAATTTGCATTTGATATTTTCTAGTGAACTTTATCATCCTGTCCCATATGATTTTTATTTCTATGGAGTTCTGCAAAAGTGCTGTGTTTTGAACAGCAGCGTGATTGCTCTCAGCAGATTGCTTTTTCCTCTGTCACAGCCAGTCACTTGTGAATATAAAAAGCTTTATATTCCAAATATGGACCGCAGATGCTAACACACCTTCTTTAAAAACAAAATTTGTCTGCTTGCCTCAGATTATATACTGTGAATATATTGTTTTCTTCATATGGTCAGTTGATGAAAGGCTCCACCAAAAACCCACTGTTATGTCTGCTCAGAGTAATATTTCAGGACCAGACACACAACTTTCTCCTTTATTTGATCATGGATATAAATATGAGAAATTCGTAGTATCCAGCTGGTAGACAGGAAGGAAATGTTTGCATTCAAATGGATATCAAAATAGCCAGTTTGATCCTTAAGTAAAATAGTGACCCTGGGAGTGTACATGGAATTATCAATATTAAACAACTGTTTATAATCCATTCAAGTTTGTATCAAAATGGTATATGAACAGTTATGTGTCACAACCAGATGCAAGACAGAAAAGCATTAAACTACAGTGATATGTTTTACGAGTCTGGAATGAAAGTCGTGTGCTTGTATCTTTAGAATAATATATGATGTCCCTGATTTTCATTATTATGATAGTTTCTGTTACTCAGACTCATGACTGCCTTTTGATTTAAGAGCAGAATTAATACACTGACTTTTTACAGAACCCTGATGGTTTGAAATCCAACTAACTGCCAAAAAAATCCACCTGCATTTGCGTCCTTCTGGTATTGATCCACCTGCAGTTAGAAGCTTGGATGCAGTATAAATGTGGTCATACCTGAACAGGGGCACACTTCTATGAGATCAGTGAGAAGAAAGGTCAGTATAGAATGAACATCCTGAAAAAAGGCAGGGGGGCACAGTGCATCACAGAAACATGTTGCTTATTTATCTCTAAGCTGTATTTTTCAGGAGACAACAGTCTTCTAATTAGCACAGCAGAACATGGTTACATAAATGGAGATTCTGTTTCTATGCCTGATGAACTGTAAGTCATTTGAAAATCAACCCAAACTTAGTCATCTGAGACAGGAAGATGCTCTGTATGTGAAGATAACTGAGTATAAGTAGATCATTCAGTGACTAAGGGAATACTTTATGACCAAGGATACTCTTTTATAAAGGTGAAATAACTGACTCTGAGCTGCAAGACACTTCTTGCATAGCCCAGCAATGATTCTACTCACATCTGCGAAGGAGGAACTTCAGAGTAGCCTTCAGACAGAGAAACAAATTTTGTCCAGTGGGAGAGTGTCAGAACCTTTACTCACATGTTTTGTGTTGTAAATAAAATATTGGCCTTTCTATTCTAGACATGGGGTTATTAGGAAGGTGAACAGACCATGCTGTGGGAACATACCAGTCTCCAGGTCATGGTTCATTTGCCCTGCCACCTTTTCCGGTTATCCCACTTATTCTGAATGACTAAATAAAAACAGAGATCATGTGCAAATAATTGATTTTAAAATAATCCTGGAGGAAACATCTTTACGGCAAAGTATGCTATTCTTTGTTTATAATTACACACACACACAAAGATACATAGCCTGAGAGAGTCTGCAAAAAAATCAATTGCACTTCAGGAATAAAAGAGGTGATCAAGGGCTAAGCTCCATACATTTGTCTAGTGTTTCGTAGACATGGCTTTAAATGGAAAGAGCCCTTAGCCAAAGCATGTAGTGCCTGGATCTCTGAAATAATTTGGAATCTAAGCAAAACGCTGATGTTAGGGCCTAGCTCTGGGTATTAAGAGGAAGTTAAGGAAACTTGACTGTTCAGTTGCGTAATGAGGGCAGGGTAGCAGATTATACAGTCTGATAAAAGTAAAAAATATTTTACTTTTCTATTTTTTTTTTTTTTGGTCAGCTTTAGGCAAACATTAGAATCTCAAGGAACATATTTCTAGCAGAGAAGCAACCAGAAGAGCCATGGTTTCAAGATCTTGGGAAGGTAGCTGCTAAAACTGCTTATAACCTGCCCAGCTGATGGAAGGCTGGAATCGGGCACTGGTTTCCTTCCTACCGTAAACAGGGATATACTGCACTTATTTTGTTTAGAACTTATTACCCCTGCAGGATCACAATGCCAACCCGTTTTGCTCAGAGGAGAAGCTCGTGCCAAAGGCATGGGGGCAGCAGAGGAGTCGGCACAGGGCAGCAGCAGCACAGATGCGTCACACGTGGTGAGGGGCTGTTTGACACAGCCCAGGACACTCACCTGGGCACAGCCTGGCCACCAGCACAGCACAGATGTGTCACTTGCAGCGAGGGGCTGTTTTACACAACCCAGGTAACCCACCTGCACCCACAGCCCTGTCACCAGCAGGAGCACAGCTTCATCACACACGGTGAGATTTTTTTTGACACAGCCCAGGACACTCACCCGGGCACAGCCCCGTCAGAGCAGCAGCAGCAGCAGCAGCGCGGAAGTGTCACAGCCGATGAGGGGCTGTTTGACACAGCCCAGGTAAAACCCACCCGGGCACAGCCTGGCCACCAGCGCTCCCTGCGGGACACTCCGCGGAGCTGCGGCAGCGCAGGACCCGCTCCAACCACCCTTCGAGCACACGTGAGCGTGAGCAAATTTCCTTCAGGTGCCCCAGGGGGTTGTATCAGGGTGATTTAGAGCGCTCTGTGCAGAATGCGGGGTCTGTGGGTGTCAGGTGTTGCAGAGCGGGGGATTCCTTACCATTGAGAAGCCACGTGATGTGGGGCACAGGGACCCCTCCCACACAGCACTGCAGCACGAAGTCTTGCCCTTCACTCACAGTGCAGCCTTTCAAGACACTGGAAAAGCATGGAGCAACCTCTTCAACTTTAGGCCCTTTAAAACCAAAATGAAAACAGTTCCTTCAACCCAGATTGATGAAATTAGCTTTACCACTTAGAGACTTTTTCTAGGTGTGCTTAGGTGACGTGGCTGGGCTAACCGCGGTGAAATGTTTTTTTGAGGCAGAGAAATCATTTTGAGCAGTGGAATGGTATAAAGAAGGGTTTTTTCCATCATCCACAAGGCAGGCATTGGCAACCCTCAAGCTCTATCTTAGGTGGTGGTTTTCTATGCCAAAATCCACCATTTGCAGCCAATCACTAGAAGTGTATGCAGCATATTACCAGAGAGCTCAGCACAAAGAACAGGAAGGAGAATTCTACTCTCCTCTTGTCTGTCTTCTCCCAGTCCCTCTCTCAAATCTCCCCTAGCTGGCAGTGAGGAACAGGGAAACTTAAGAGTGCAGTTTATAGGTGACTCATGACACAGAAAGAGACTATCTTGGGTATTCTAAGTTTAACTTCAGGCACAGCAAAATTCTCATAAACATAGAATCATAGAATCAGCCGGGTTGGAAAGGACCTCTGAGATCATGAAGTCCAACCCTTGATCCACTACCACTGTGGTTCCTAGACCATGGCACTAAGTGCCACATCCAGTCTCATCTTAAAAACCTCCAGATGATCATAGATCCAGGACAAAACCTAAAGCCAGGTGTAAACATTAGAATTGAAGACGGGAATTGCAAGAGGCCAACAAATTTTTCAACCAGACTACTAAGAGGGTGCCTTCAAGCTGAAAATAATTTGTCGCTGGGATGTGTGCTTGAATTTAGCAAAATGCAATTCTCATTCCTTCCCTTTTCTTCTTATTAGCTTTACTGCACAGGATTGTTTTGTGCTTGAAAAACATTTCAAATTTTCAGTGTTCTATAGAAATGCTAAGCAACTTCAAAAGAACCAAATGCAGAACAACAAAATCTTTGACAACCTGAATTAAATACAAGAATGAATAGAAAACCTGAGTAAAGAAAAGGCCTCCCTTGGTACAAAACAATCATTAAGATGTTTTTAGCTAAACAAACAACAAAAAACAATAAGTCAGAAGGGAAACTGATGCAAAAAGTGGCTTGCCAGCAGTCCCACACCACATTACTCACAGAGGTAGGAATCTGAATTAACCTGAATTGAGAAGTCAGATAAAAATTATGTGCTCACTACCCTCTGACAGCTTAAAAAAGCCCAGCCACAGTTTTCAAAGTGCAAATGGGCTTATGAGAGCTACTTACTCCTGACAGTTAACAACCAGCTGGTGGAAATCTGGCCTCTGGCATTGACAGCTGTACAGCTGTAAGATCCACTGTCCCTCAAACAGGATTTCTTTAACCATAGGCAATGAATCCCATCTTCTTCATATATTTGAACATCTTCTCCAGCTTTAATAGGTCGACCTTCTTTGAACCACTGCACATCTGGTTTTGGTTTCCCTGAAACTAGACAATCAGACATTTGGATTTTTATGAACAGGTATTCATTCCCCTTAGTGTAATTCCATTATTTACTTTAGTGTAAATTAGGTACAACTTACACATACATAATTACAGAAACTTTAAAGGACAATACACAGAACTATTGTAAAAAAGACAGTTTGATGTCCCTGATCTTCTAAAATCTCTTGTCCAGTCCATCTTTTAGAATAAGAAATATTTGTTATTTTATCTGAAAAAGAGCTAGCTGAAAATTGTTCTCCTAAAAGTCACAGACAAAATGGGTGTGATGAGGTATCAGAGGAGAAAGAGAGAAACTGCTCCCCATTCCTTCCTACCTTACTAAATCGTTTTCTCTGAGCATCCACCAGTACTTTGCAATCCACAATACTACCACTGAGGTTCTCAACCTGGAGAAGAGAAGGCTCAAGGGGAATCTCATTAATGTATATAAATATCTGGAGGGAGAGTGTAAAGAAAACGTAGCCAGGCAATTTTCAGTGGTGTCCAGTGACAGCACCAGAGGCAATGAGCACAAACTGAAACACAGAAGGTTTTGTGTGAACATAAACACATCTTTACTGCAAGGTCTACAGGGCACTGGCATAGGTTGCCCAGAGAGGTTGTGGAGTTTCCTGCCCCCAAGATACTCAAAAGTCACCTTGGATATAGTCCTGGAACACCTGCTTTAGGTGGTGCTGCATGAACAGGCAGGAGGGCCTGTGAAAGCAACCCTGATCATTGTTTGCAGAGAGAATTCACAGGAGGGTTTCTTGGATTACTCACTGAAGTCCATTAGGGATGTTCCACTGTAACTCCCTGCAGCCACCTTGCCCTTGCAGATAATTATTATTTTGTGCTGTGGGTCCAAAGCCAAATAAAAAGGCATTCACTGGCTTCAATAAAAACTGAATGATTGCCTTCTTTCTCTACAATAGGCATTACATTTCCTACCTAACAGGGTCATGCATTAGGATCAAGCTTGCGAAGTGTTTGAGATGCTCTGACAGAAAACAATTCACATTTTTAGTAATAATGTACCTGAAAAATAAACTATTCAAAAGGTACCGTGATCTTTGGAATTTTTTTGCTCCTCCTTACTCTCTGAGCTTCTGATATAAATTGTATTCTGTACTCATGGGGCAGGAACTATCAGGAAATGAAATAAATTACCATGGTTGGTTGTGTGGGTTTTTTTTTTTTTTTTAGCTCCAGAGACATAAATCTAATTTCTCTCTCGCTTGTGGGAACACTTTAATATAATTTTAAAAAAATAGCAGAAAAATGCTTCCAAATTATTTTCTACTAAAATTTGAGTGGGGGAAAAAAAAAAAAAAAAGAGATGTGTTCCAAATCTACTCCCCATATTCAGCAAAATGCAGCTCTTGTTACTCTTCTGAGAGGTTAAAACCCGGTCAAATTTTGTGGAGCAAACTCTAAATCACCCTTTTAATTCTGACTTTATAATTTCAGCTGTTTTAAAGCACTCATATCAGGTTGACCAAATATGAGATGTAAAATTAGATGCCACAAGGGAAATGCAGTGACTGATTGTATTTCCTTATCCAATAATTTTTTTGGCTCAAGGGCAATATAACTAATTGCAGTTCTGGAAAGCGTACCATCCATTTTCTCTCTTGCACCCTCATATAAGAGGGCCTAAAACTACCTCCTAGAAAGAGAAGCAGTGGTTATATCTGGGGAAACCCCAGATGAGAGAGGAGATGGACACTGTGGTATGGGTTAGTTTGAAAATTTCATTAAGACAAGTATTGTGGAAATAGCATTGGATTCTGCATTTATTTCCAACAGGCTTTAGGAGGAGAACTTGATAAGAAAGAGAAATTGCTTCCCCATTTCCACATACAGAAGGGGAACCTGACGAAACCCAGGGGCTCTGATAACTTTCATCCGTTTACCTTTGCTCTTGAATTTAATCTCCTGGCCTTCTGATGCTTCCAGGCTCTGTGGATGGCTCTCAAACCGAGGGAGAATTCCCAGAGGCTCCCTCTTCTCCTCCATTATAGCCTTCTGGGCTCCAGATCTGTTTTCTGCTTCTCTACTCCTTGGAGTGGCTTGCCTTGTCAGAGGTGGAGTTTGTTGAGCTGACATCAGGAGCTGCACAGATCTTTTCCTGTCTTCACCCTGTCTGATGGAAGTGGCCTGGGGTTCTGCCTTTGGTTCTGGTTGCAGTTTGACAGCTTGTAGTGTGATGGTGCTCGAAGTTTTCTGCAAGACTGGAGGTCCCTTTTTTCCTTCTTTATGTTCTTGAGGAGACAGTGCATTGGCTTCTTGGTGCTGTCCCTGCTTACTTTCTTTGGCTTCTCTGGTGAAGTAAAAGGACTCCTTCTTTGCTGACACCCTGTCTTTGGTTTCAACCATGAGTTCCGTGCTGCTGGATTTCAGCTCTTTAGCAATCCCATTGCTAGTTGACTGTTTGAATTCTGAATTTTCAACAGTTTTAACAGCAAGTGTGGCTGGTTTTGATGGCATGCTGAAGGAAAATGAGAAGTTTACAGATATATGACACTGTGTAAAGACTAATTATTATCAGCAATTATATAAATGTACAAGCCCTTAGCAAGAAGATGGAATGATTAGCCTTTAGATTCTTTCACACAGATGAACATGAATAAAAGAATTGGAGTGAAAAGCTTCATAAAATGCAATCAGGGCTCAGACACTGTGTCAGCTAAGGAATTTCTGGATACAGGTCCACTGCTCAAGTTCTAACACGTTTTGTGAGTCAGACACTAATCTTTCACACACTGCTTTAGATGGGGAGCAACTACACAAAACCCTGAATGACCATGATGTAACACTACTTCATGCTTTAATAAATTGAGGTCAGGTATAATTATAGCTCAAATACCACATCAAATAGTTCCCTCAAGGGAAATGAAAATGTACATTGTGCAGCAAATTTACTATTTCTAATTACTGTGTCTTATAGTTTAGGTGATTTTAAAAGAGGACTGATAGAAAACTTGACCAAAGCATAGAGAAGGAAGAGGGGGTTTTGGCAAATTTAAAAAAAAAAATTGGCTGGACGTAGCAATGTCAGCTATGGATTTGTTAGGTGGAGTTTCTCAGAATTGTGTTGGATCTTCTCAGTACTTTGGGGACACAACAGTAGATGACTAATTGGGGTCTTTAATCTGAGCTTCCCTCATTGAAGTTGATTGCCCTGACCACTAAGCTATTACCTGTAGAGCACCATGTCTATATCTTACACTTCCAATGTATTATTCCAAGGCAGAATTGGAACATTTCCCTTTGAAGTAAGGGAAGCAATTTCTAGCACAGCTCTGACTTGCCATACTTCGTGCCATTGTCCTTTGAGAGGGACTCGGGATATTTATTGTGGTACTTTCTTCAGCCAGAGTTAAATGTACTAGAGATTTGCAGTTACAACTGTAAGATTTTTATATTTTACAAAATATCTCTCTTTGTGTGTGTGTGAATAAATCATGGAGGATGCAGAACTACTCTGGAGAATGCAATACACGAGGAGTTCTGGTTGTAGAGCTGCACAGTTTCATCTACACTAAACTTACTTTCAAGTATGTTCCTAAAGATCACACAGATCTGAAAAACAGGGTAGCACAGCATTTTCAGTTCCACTTTGCAGCGGCCATGGAGTTAGGACAACATGAACATGCCATTTTAAAATCTCATTCAGGGCATGTAAGGACAGCTTAAACACCCTGAAGACTGTAAAGCAACTGGCTTTTGTGTCTTACATGGAGAGCTTAGAGCATTTCATTCCTGCATTTTCTATTCAGGAAAAAAAGTAATTTTACAAAATCATTTTAAAAAATATTATAGTCATTTAACTTTAAATGTCTTGATAAAGCCCTAAAAGACTAATTTTTTTTCTTGCTACTTTACCCACACTTTTGTATGTATTTTTAGACCACAGCACAGACCATGGCCATACCACACTTTGTTTATGACAGCAAAGAACAGCCAGCTCAGTACTGACAGGATTCACTCGGGTTTTTGACTTCAAAAATGAAATTTGACCCTTTGGTACAGCATGTAATTTCTCCTCACAGGCTTGGGGTTGTTTTCAGATTATGTAACTATTTGACTAGATGGGAGCAGTAAGCATAAAACCATCTGAATTTTGCATTCCTGGACTGGACCAGAACTCTGTACTTCATAATGTTGCCACCAATTCCACCAACTATTTTATAGGAGTCTACCAGGACAGCTGAATTTGGCAGTAAAAGAGAACCTCATTCCAAGTAAACATTTCCTAACAGACTGATCCGAAAACATTTATCACTTTGTGAGGGAAGCTCATGCAATAAATGTGAAAATGAATGCACCGCAATTAAATATTCTGAGCAAGTACTGCAGTAAAAACATACCATGGTGGCTGAGCGTATGTGTCAGTCTTATCTGGACCTCAAATAGAAAAGAAGAAACAGGTAACTTATACATATAATACTGTACATAATTCCATACATTTGAAAGATTTTAAGCAAAGAATATACTTAAGAACCCTTTTCAATCCAATGAAGTCAAGATTGACTATCACCACACTGAAACTGATATGGACAACAACAAGCTACTCAGCTGAAACACAAAGAGGTCTTGGTCCATTTTGAGACATTTCTGGGTCATGTTCTTAAGTCCCTTTCAGAACTGAAGGTTCTGTGAGCTTCAAAAACTCTGTGTTAGGAGAGAGAAGTAAGGATGAGTAAGAAGTAAGATTCCAGCTGGGAGGCAGCTCATCAGATCTTACAGTAACTCCACAGAGTTTGTAGAAGTGCAGAAAGACAAACCATCAGCCAGTACTACACCTGAGCATGCTCACAGTGAAACTCCAGCTGTCCTCTGGCTAAAACACAAACCCAAACTAACAGTAGTAAAGCCTCCTAAAACATGGGCCCACCTGTGAACATTCACCAACCTGTTTGCTGCATAGCAAGTATTACCATGTTTAAAATGAATAACACAAAAGTTAATGCATCACGTTTCCTCACTTTGCCATACCACCAGGAAATCTGGGAGCATGGCTGAACTATATTGATTTGCCAAGGGGCCTCATCAGCTGCACTGATAAAACTGAGCACATATTTGCCCACAGTCAGTCTCTCAGTATGTAATCCTCCAGGCATTTTCCCAAACCTTGACAGTATTTGTTTCTCTTGGGGGCAGCATGAGATAATAAATAGTTGTGAGGGGAGAAATACCATTCCAGGTCAAATACCAACCACATTTCTCCATTTCCCCCTAATCGACACTTCAGGATGAAACTTGTTTTCTCCTGCTCAGATCAAAGTTGCACCTATGCTGTTGTCAGCTGTGAGACTACAAACTACAGTAGAAAGACATGTAATAATTAATTTGCAAAATAACAAATTTTCAAGTCATCAATAAGGACTCCATAAAAATGCTTTCAGAGTCTCTGCCTCAGGGAAAAGACAAAATCATGTGATGGATGATACCCTGATCTACACTGTGTTTTGCAAGCGAAAATCCACATCTAAATGCTTGGACTTGCCATATCATTCAGAGTGACCAAAAGAATCTGTTTACACACAAACAAAAGTTGCAGTGGGAAAGGAAAATAACCCAATGACCTCACTTCAATAAACCTGTCAATAAACAGTAACAGAAATATAAAAAATAAAGCTGAAAAGAGACTGGATAAATGCAGAAGAGGAAGCTAAATAACTACTGGTTGCAGATAAGACAGTAACATGCAACCCTGTCAATTAAAAAAAATATTTTCCTCCTTCCCCTCTACCTTCCTCTTTGGAAACTTGAGAAAAAATGTAGCTATTGCAGCAAAAATATCTCTCATAAATAATGAGATTGCATGGATTTTAAAGAAGATGTAGTAATTCTGAGTTACTTGACTGTCTGTTAGCATCTTGCAGCAACCCTGACAACCTGATTTAATTGATAATGAAAGAATTAAGTATTATATATTGTGGTTAGGTAAGTGGAATCATCCAATTAGTCAAGGACATTGCAAAAGAGTGCCCTTTTTACTGACCTGTACTAATCCAAGAAAGAATGCCCACATTATTCAGAGATGTGGTCAGCATCTGAAGCAGACATATACCACAACTGACTTCGTGACCCCAGTTCCGCATCATCTCTCCAGGCAGATGTACCCATTACAGAACAGAAAGCTCACCACTTCAGGGGGAGCAATTAAGGATAGAGTTTCATGTTTAGAAAAAGAGACTTATTGAAAAAACCCAGCCTTTTCTATAAAACCTCTGTTGAATAGGCAAACTGTAGAAGCAGCTTCTACAATGCCTTCATCAGATTGGAACCTACAGATAAAAAGTACAGCTTTAAGTTGTATAAAGGTTAGTTGTGGTTCTGAGTACCCCAAATGTAAATCCCCTTGTTATTTATATTCTTGATACCTTACAGAGTGTCAGCATTGATGCAAACCTAAAAATCTTACAACAAAAAAATTACCCCACTGATCTTATGACTGCAGCTGAAGCCAGCAGCTGTTGATTGGATTATTTAATTGGGTCCAGTGACCGCTTACCCACACACTGAAGAAATTCTCTTTAGTGTGGTTGCTGAAGGCTGTATTTCGTGGCTATTGCAAAGGGCACCCCAAGAAGTATAAAACTGCAAAATGAACTGTATATGATAATGCATATATAGAATAGAACATCCTGAACTATTTATTCAAAGACATTTGTTTCCTTTCCGAGCAGTGAAATAGTTGGGGTTCGGAGTTGAGAAGCCTAAATTTTAATCTCATTAAGCTGTTCTTCACAGTTTAGAGTTATGATCCTTTACTTTACTTCCCTAGTTCTACAAATATAGATACAATTTTTTTTTCCAAAAGGGAGTTGGCATAAATGTGCATCCAGTGATAGTATTCAGGAAGTACAAAATTAATTGCTGATTACAATGACAAGTGAAAGGCTTCCATTTGCTGAAATTAAAATCTGTGTTCAAACTATATAAAAGTCCAAATCAGAGTAAAAGTGAAAACTTGGTTTCAAAGCAAGTTGTTACAAAGCACTTCAATAGCCTTTTTTTCCACTGAACCGACACAATGTTTACAGCTGCAGCACGTTCCAGGCTATCACAGTATCATTTAAGGAAGAGAGAAAGAGGAAGACAATGGGAAAAAGTGAATGTTTCTTGTGGATATAGTGAGAACACAACCAGGAATATTTTAAAGGAAGGTCTGTGGTTCACTTTTCTCTCTCCTGCAATCTCCTTGCTGTACCTTGCACGGTGAGCTCTGTGGACACAGATGCCTTTCCAGCGCTGTTTACCACTGTGCACGTGTAAATTCCTGAATCAGCAAGCTGAACATTTTGGATTTCCAGGAACTGGATGCCTGTTTTCTCGTACATGCTGAAACGCTCATTTTGCTGCAACTGAGTATCACCCTGAAAATGTCACAAGACACCATGAGACAGACAGCTATTGTTAAGAGAAGGGGAGCAAAAATTTGTCTGGTAAACCATTAGGTCAAAGTGCCTTTCTCCTACCTTTTAGCCAAATTCCTTCTATGAATAATACACATATGCTGTAAACAAAAAACTGTGTCCAAAATTCTGTAATTCAGGTCTGCAGGAGGCTATTTTTCCCCTCTCTTTTGTTATCCACTCATCTCAGTTTAGTTTTAGCTTTTGTTATTTATAATACCCATATTCCTAGACAAAATTCTTTTCACTGTATGTTGGCTCAAACCAGTTTTCTGTTCATGCTTGTTCCAGGAAGTCAGACATCTTTTAATAAAAAAATCAAATGCTTGGAAGTAAAAGCTTCCAAGTTGGAGAGTAGTTCTCTATCCCTCAATATGTCTTTTAAACTGTATCACTTCAGAAACTGCAAAAAGATTCTGCATAAGAGGACCTCATCCATGGCCAGGTGGAGGTGGCAGAAAGTTCTAGATATACTGAGAGATGCATTGCTGCAACACAGCTCCTTTGCAGTGCTACGCTAGAGTTATATCCAGAGATATGGCTTTGAGACAGGTATAAATGAGTGTAGCTCTATGCTCTCTGGGACACAGAGAAGGTGATCAGAACGACAATTTTCCCTTTACATTCTACAAAACAACTGACCAATATCTCATTTGTGAGCAAGTCAGTGGTTCTGCTTCAGCACCAGCCATTAAGGACAAGTGCCTTGCTATCAAGCACCACAGCTTCTCCCATCCTAATTTTAGGAGGGAAAAGCAAACAAATCTACAATTTGTAGGGCTTTGATCAGTAAATATTTGGGGACCATTACACTGTTTACAGACACTGTCATTCTTGAATTTTATCAACTTGCTGCTATCTGGGTGCTGTAGGTCCTAAAGGAATTAAAAACTAGTTCACATCAGGGGGTTGGTGATGATACAGAAGCTTCTGTTCTTTGCAAGTTAGCAAGTAAGAAAACTGGAAAGAAAACAATAAGCAGAGTAAGATGTTTACACAAAGGCTTATTCTTCAATTCTGAAAAGGGTCATTTTAACTGTTGATGAAGCTTCCGTGCTGTAAGGAACGTGGTCCTGTGTTGTCTCTGCAATAGCCACATGATCCAGCTGCCGTGTAATTTAATTTCCAAGGGCTGAAATATCCACCACTCAGCAGGACCCTGCAGTGGTGTCCTGACATGACCAGTTGTAGGCCTGAGGCTGTTCACAGGTAGCCAAAGCACATGCATGAATTCCAGTTAATCCATGCCTTATGAACATGGATGCAAGAACAGGATTCACAACAACAACCTTCCAATAAAGCTCTGATAAAGAGCAACTACACATTTGCATTTTAAAGAGCATATGGATTATAGAAAAAACTTCACGATGTTTAAAATAGGTACTAAAATAATATTGGGGAAGAGTGAAGAAAACCAGTTTAACCAAAAGCAATGGATTGAGGGTAAGTCCAAAGGAGTGGACGGGGTGTTTGCAGGGCAGCAATGGTATCATTACTGAACTTCTAAACACAGCTCTGGTATTTCACAGAATAATATATGCAGACCTGCAAGTGTTGAAACATGTTTTTTAGAGATATCAGTATGAACAGAACTTATGAGGCTGCTAGTAACAAGAACTTTACATACTTCTCCTTTGAATCTGAGAATGAATGCCAGATTATAGCGTTAACACATTATAGAAGCTGACAATCAATACCAAAATGTAAAATATAACCTCCAGCAAAAAATGTATGAAGTACCGAAGTGTAGGTCCAAACTGCTGGACTGGTAGTCCCTAATTCCCATTTACCACACAGCCCTGAACAAAGAGAACTGAATGACAGATCCTGTTTCGCATGGAGCTGTCTGCCTGGGAAACCTGAAGGAGTGTGGTGGGACTGGAAGCAGGCTGCTGTGTAGCAGGTGCATTGCAGACTGGCCTGAGAGCCAGCAGGTCCCAGAGAACTGACGGCAGCTGGGAGGAGCAGCACACTCCAGATGGAGCCGCCAACTCAAGAAGATGTCAGTGAGTGCTTCCACAGCAAGAGGCTGCTTGTTTTCAGATATGTACCCTGGCATTCTTGTATTACAGACAAGGGTAAGTCTGGAATAAAGCAGTCGATGACTTGGGTTTCTTAAAATGGTTTCTTCCCCTCCTCCTCCCCTCATCCACCAAAAATCTTAAGATACCAGGAGAAAATCTGGATCTTCTTTGGTGCTTTCAGATTATTTTTTTGGTACAAATATTTTCAACAGTGAGACACATAAAGGAGAATTTTATCCTGAGAAGGAACACTGTTATCTTTTGTGAGTTTATTCAGCATAAAAAATGAGGAAGAGTACTGCTCTCCTTGTATATAAATTCTCAACAGGATCATTTGGAGTGTCAAGTGCATTTCATTGTTTGAAGTCACAAAAAAAAAAAAAATTTTTGGGAAAATCATACCTTAAACCAAGTTACTTGAGGCTGAGGTCGTCCTGTTATTTTACATGAGAATTTGCCTGTTTGGCCTTCACGCACAACAACTCTATTGGGTTTTGTAGCAAACTTGGGCGGACTTTCTCCCCAGATGCTTGGCCTCTGCTCCACAGATGGAACAGCAAGTCTTCCCCTGGAAAGGCAATTGACATTCTGGTTTTATGGAAGAACTGGAAGCTGTTTTGGTTAGAGCACACATCAGGTAGCATTTTAGGCCAGTGGTCTGCCAACAAGCGTATATAATTGGTGGCAACCAAAACTGTAGTTACTCAATGTTTTTTTTGGCCAATGGAAGAAATGGAAATGCTGGTAATTACTGCTCTTGACTCCCCATGCAACTAAATAGTATTATGCTGCATACTGTCATCTATCATACACATAACAGACCTTGGGGACATTTTTGGTTGCTTATAAGCAGAGCTGGGCAAACCAAACGACAGGAAACACTGTATGCATTTAGTTTTTCCCATTTTCTGTTTCTTAGTTGCCTCCTAATAGATTATTTGTGCATACTTGCTCACTGTTCACTGTTTTTTATCATGTAATTTGATTTGCTATTGAGTGCAATGACACAGTAATTAATTTCTGATTTATGAATCAGCACCTTGTTTTTGCAACTTTTGTTTTCTGACACGTCCTGGTAAATATTTTTGGTTTGGCGAAGAATTTTGTTTGTAATCTCATTGCTGAAATGTTTGCAAAGCAAACATGAAGAGGGCACAAAACCAAAGTACACCCATATCGGGCGAATGACTGGTAAGTGTAAATGCCCAGCTCTACTTAAATGGCTGGCACAGCTGTGGAATGACATGTGCAATGAAACTAGAGTGGCATCAGTGACTGCAGTCCAAAACCATAAACAGTTACACAACCATAAAACATAAAACATCAAGCAACATTATAGCAGGAAAAAATAAAAAAAGATGCAACTTCAGGCCTGTTAATGTCAACGGGAACACACTCACTCTGCTCTGAAGCCTCGGTACAACAAAGACACGTTAGCAGATGGCAGATGGTGATTTCTTTTTTTTTTTTTAACATTTAATTTCAAGCAAACCGAACCATTTTCAAGGCCTTCTTTTCCAGGTGGCCCTTTGCCACATGCAGGTAAGATGTGTCAATACCTCACCATTCCTACCAGGTGTCAGATACTAACAGAGACCTCATCGCCTCAGTCCAAGGTGCTGCCAAGACATGACGGTTGCCATAGAGGCAGCTCGAGGTGTCTAAGTAAGAGATGATATCATGATGAAAGGGTTTACATGGACAACAGGACCAGCAAAAAGTACTGAGAGAGAAGGGTGACTGTAATATGCTAAAATGAAAATCACTTTATCATATAATTGAATATCTGATAGCTTGTAATGTCATCTTCCTCATGGTACCACTAAAGAAGAACATAAATGTGTATTAAAGAAGTCTTTTACTGACCATCTTTAGGTAGTTTTAGGTTCCTATAGTTATATATCTGTGTATTTATACTAACCCATTAAAAAAAAAATCACCTACTAGCTGGCCTGCAGCTTTCTGGCTGGTTCCTAGACATGCACAAGTGGAAATGTTTGGTTTTTTCCTTTTCCCCTCTCCCCATTTATGTAAGGCATAAACTTGCCATACCATAAAGTTATTAATACCAAACAGGAGCAAAACACAGGAGTATGAAAAATGAGGACAATCACTCTGACTCTGTGCAATGCAGTGAATTAGGGTTGTGCTTTGTCAAGTCTGAATGTACAGCAAAACAAAACAGCAACCTTAACTGTCCTTTCTTACTTTGATTATTTATCCTGCGTGGATTTCTACAGCGTGTTTACAACAAAGACTTTGTCATGTAAAAGCATTCCTAATTACTCAGTTTTACTTACCATTTTCACTATTGTAATCTCATTTAATTTAAAAATTCAAAACAAAGCTAAACAGTGCTCATATCAGTGACAAAATTAAAATCTTCAGTTGTAACTATCTGTATTCTGATCACTAACATAATCAGAAACATGGATTTTTGTCTAGATCCAGGGTAACTCATTGCCAGGGATGTGAATCAGAAAAAGTTCTGCTAAAATTCAAAGTACTTATAAAACAAAATAATTCAGCTCCTGGAAGAATTAAGTCTGAGGCTTTTAAAACAGTGGCATTCACTTAATTGTAAATGTTTACTGAAGTGCAGAAAGTACACAACAAGAAGTAGACTATTTTATGTACCAGCTTAGATCACCCCATCGGCCCATTCTTGGTAACAGTTATTCCAAACCAGAGCCTTTATTTCTTCCGGACTACAGTTTACCCCCTGTGTTGCTTGGAAATGTTTAAATTCTGTGTGAGAGAAGGCTGATTTCAGTTGCTTTTATTTCTCACTGATGACTCTTAGAGCAGTATTTGCCCTGGCTTTATAAAGAGACTGTCAGGTCATGGAAGTTGTGGGGAAGGATTTCTGAGTACCAGAGAGCAGAGAAAAGAGGGTGCAAGATTACAGCAGAGGAAGGTGCAATATTGCGGGTATCAGCAGGATGCTCTGTTTTCAGCCAGATTAATTCCTCAGTCAGCATGTGGGAGCACTAGCTGTATCCTCACAGCCTCGACCATTTTGCTAACGCTGCAGCTCTCATGGTAGCTATTCTACTTGGGATACATGGAGATTGTTAGAAAGAGTAATTTTACTTGTTTTCCTACCAATATATATGTAAGTGTCTGTTAAACGATATCAAAGCCATTGGACTTCTTACCCAGGGGTTTTGGCACTGGATGGCAGGCTGTATTTCATCAAGGAGTTTCCTATAACATAGGACAGAAAAACAGGAAGTTAGAAGCTTTGTCAAGGTCATTGCGAATTACAGATACTGAAGACTATGTAAAATACGCATTTCTCCAGGTTTCAAACATAAAGGAGGAATGCAACACTTGCAGTTTATGCCACCTGTAGTCCCAAAATTAGGCTCTCCAATTTCAAAAACAAGTTTTAGCAGAGTTATTGTCTTCTTAGTAGTAACATCACTGCAGATTAGTAATGCAAAAATACTTTTAAACAAGTGAATGAAACACTGTGTCTAATTTCTATAGTGCAACACTAATTCAAATTAAGATAGGAAAAGAAGGTTTTTGGACTGTGAAAGAGGTCTTACTTTACTTCTCTGGGTTTTCAGGCCCTTGCTAGCCCAGACTACCTTTTCTGTAAATAAAACAAATCTCATCTCTCTTGCTGCCGGGCGCAGGAGGGAGATCCCTGCGCAGCCGTGTAATCCCAGCGCCACCTGCTGCACGCAGCGTCCGGGAAGCTTTGGGACCGACCTGGGGGAAACCCAGAGCCGCAGCATCAAACAAACAACTCTGATGGCTGTGAAAAAAAAATACTTGTTCTAGAGCCTTATAAAAAAAATCACTGTCAGAAAGGACAGCCATGAAAATGGAAAGACTAGATCGTGTTTCATTAGCATTTGTCAAGTTAACACATAGGTATCTTTGCTGAGAAGAGAAAAACTATTCTTTGTTATCTTGATGGATAGAGGGATTTTTAGAATAAGGACCGTATAATTCTCAGACTCTGAGAAATTCTGCCATTGGGTACTGCTTTGAAGCTTCTTTTAAACTGCATCAAAGCCCAGGTCAGAAAAAGTGATATCAAAACAGCTTTTAAAAAAATCCTCCACCTCTGTGTAAATTGTCACTCACAAAGCTAACATGGCTTAAAACTGAGGGCATAAAAGATTTTGCGTGACTTTTACAACAGAAGACATTAATAACCATGCCAGATCTATGCATATTTCAGTATAAACTCTGAGGATATTTGCTAGAGATTTCAACTGTGAAGAAACTCAAATGCTGATTGTTTCAGGACTGCTTCAGAGTTTTTTCCTTGCTTCAAGAATTCAACACAAAGTTGTGACCTAAGAGGTTGTGACATTCAACAGATCTCTGACGCGACCAAATTGCAGTACAATTGATTTCAATCCTTCCCTGGCTTTGTGTCACTCTTTAAATTTTACATTTGGCAGTTTGCAACTATCTAATATGCAGATGTTCTCTTAAAAATTCCTGGGTTTGATCTTGGCTGTTTCCCGTGTAACATTAAGCAGGCAATTACAACCAGGCGTGCAGCTTAGCAAATGGCAGCGTGCATGGAGAACTGCAGGAACCCACTGCCTCAGTGTGCCCATCTGTGAAGCAACAAGATGGACACAGTTTTTACTGCCTGAGATAAAATGCTAACTTTCCAGGCCTTTGTTTCTGTCCTCAGTGGTGACTTCCATGAAAATTACAGAGTTTATAGCAAAATCTGTAAAGCTAGGACTTGTGTTAGCTGGGCATCATCATACACACCTGAAACTGAACACATACTTTATTCAGCTGTAGACATTTAGGTGCCTGAAAAATGCCTTAAACTGTGAAGTTTCTCTTGCACCAATAAGAAAGCATAAGTGTACAGTGATTTTAACTAGACAGTTTAACTCAGCTTGTTCCTTTAATTAAACTCTTTAATCATCACTGCAGTAATATAAGTGTCCTCTTACCTTCCACTGTCAGTTCTACAGTCACTTGACGAACCCCACCATCATTTGCAGCCTCACACGTGTATTTACCACCATCAGCTTCCTGCACACCTTTGATAACCAAGCTGAATACCCCCCGAATGCTGCGGTCCACGACATAATGGTCTCCCTCTGGAACAGGATGCCCATTTCTGTACCATGTGATCTGGGGCTCAGGGTATCCTCTGACCTGGGAAGATGTGAGAGGGATGGAGAAAGAAGGTAAACTTAACAGATGATGATATCAGGAAGAAATGTTGGACATTTAGCAATGCAGTGGAAAGTTCTTGACTCGGGAGCTGTTAAACACATATTCTTTCCAAGCCAAATGGCAGAACACAGTGAAATGAAAAAAACTCTTGGATAAGTCAAACTTAAAATCATAAGACTAGTCAGGCAGATAGATACCTATGCAGAAAAACTTCCCACTACTATGGTTTCTCCACAGAAACATCATGAAAGTGCCAATGAAGAATCCTTGCCCTGGGTCCTCACTGTTCAGAAACTGAAGGGCAATAGTGCTGCTACACCTCTAAGTATGCAAGACTGCAAGGTAGCTAGACCAAAAACTTCTAGTGTGGTTGCCAAGGATTGGGCTTATAATGTAAATGTAATGAGATATAGTGGCTCTTGACAATGTACAGGCAAGAAATGCAGACATGCATCAAATTTTGCCTTGATCTTTAAAAGCAGAAGATAAGGAGCTGCAATTCAAGAAAGTGTCATTAAGGGCCATTGTCATATTATGGAGGGAGGGAGACTACAAGCACCCACACGTATTCACACAAACACACTGCTCAACTTAAAAAGCTTTGTGGTTTGCACAAAGAATTTTCAACGAAATGAACCAGTCCTGAGCTCACTAAATAGCAACCATATTAATATATCCCTGCCTGCTATGGCATTATTGATACCCTCAGATTTGCAGGTGGATCCTCAGTTGGTGTAACTGAGAACTGAGTTATTGATTTCAATTGAGCTGTTGCAACTCGATGAGGATCTGTGGGTTTCTTTTGAAAAAAAAAAAAAAAAAAAAAAAAAAAAAAAAGGGGAAAANAGCAGACATACACCAGTTTCCACCAAAAAAATGACTACTCAGGCAAAGGTTCTTCCTCTGCTTTGTGGGAGATCCCATCCCCTTTGTGGGTCATGTTACTTACTATGTGTTAATTGTTAGCAAGTTTCTCCAGTCATCATAACAACTCCTGACTGCAGAACTTCTCTCCTAACCCCCACTCTGATATGTTCACTCTCCATCTTCCAACTCTTTCAACTCTTTGATCCTTTGCCTATATGTCATGAAGTAACTGAGTGGATCAAGATGAGCTGGGATGAGTAATAGTTGTGGCTGTATTTGCTCACTGGGAAAGAAGCAATGTTACATTCTGAACTACATTATCAAATTTTGGCAACTAAACAGGAAGTCTCTTCAACCTTCAGGTGGGCAAAATATTGATGATCTGTCTTGATTTGAAGAAGGCTTGGTTGTGGCTTGGGCAAATTCCTACCAGCATTCTCCTCTCAGTTTCCAATCCTCGTTTCAGCTCTGCTTTCTCTGACTGCACAGCACTTACTTTCTAAATTAAAATCTTTAACCAACCAACCTTACCCATTCCTAGGTTCTCTTCTTTCAAAACCTTTCATATTTAATCCAGCCCCACCTCACTCCAGCTGGGTTTCTCATCTGCTGGAGCTTAACCTACAGCTGTCAGAAATTTTTCTCTGTCCTTTAATTCTCTGGGTATCGGTTCAGAGAAATTAATTTTGCTAGTGATGTGATGACCTCTTCTTCCTGACACTGCTTACTCAATATAAAGCACATTAATGTTTGCCAAGAGTGTGAATATGCTGAATAAGCTGAAGAAATGTTCCACTTCTGGTACAAACTTCTCCAGAGCTTTCTGAGTCTATCTTTACCTAAGCAAGAGCCATGTTCCATGGAGAATAAATTGTGGGATCCTGCACAGTGGGGAGCTAATTCCTGCTTAAAAAAACACAACAGCATCTTTCTAAAGCCATTTTGTGGCCATGCCTTTTCTTTTCTGTGCTTTCTGTAAAACAGCAGCTCCCGCTTAACTCAGACTCCTAACCCTTCACCAGCAAATTGGTTTAGTGCTTACCCAGAGCACAGGCTTCAAGGAATATCTTTGTCAGCACAATTCATTTTCAGAAAAAGGGAGTTGCGAAGCATCAATATGAGATTGCTACAGTACTGTAACTCCTGTTAGTTGATAATGTGCTCACTGGCACAGAAAGTGACTTGTACCAAATAACTGCTTCTTACTATTAACTTGTCAATGCCCTTCTGCCCATCTTTTCATTCTAGATTAAGAAACCAACAGAGAGATTAAGTGATTTACCCAAAGAGTTACTACCTCTCACTTTTGCTTCACTGAATATTAAGATTTCCATCAAATATTTGAGGCAAAATGGCTTTCAAACTGTTATATCAAGTAATGCAATATAGTAAAATGACAGAGTAGCACTTGAATGATGTGAAAGCAGAACCACCTTTTCAGTACATTACCTCACAGCCTCTTCACTAAAATCAGTTTAACCACATCTGTTTACAACTGCTGAGATTCTGGCCTGTGAATGCAAGTCATCAATTGCACACTACTTAATATATTTACTGTTTTTTCCAGTTCACAATAATTCCTTCTGGTGTTTTCGTTGTATTGTTCAACCCAGCTTCAAAGCTCCCAAGTATCAACATTCCATCAATTATCCCAGGGAACAAATGGGGTTGAAGCAATGGGAAATACCTTTCTTCCTTTTCCTTTTTGTTTTATAATATTCTTAAGTCCCTCTTGGATCACACAGGGCCATTTTCAGCTGACCCCTCAAGCTCTGGTATACCATTATATCTGTCCTTCCAGTATCACATGACTGAGGCTACAATAAGTATTTTTCCATTTCTTCTATGTGTGTTTATTTTATGCTTGCTATGTCTGTGTTATTTTGTTCATCCACACCTCTACACTGAGGAAATGGCACACCGAAAATCACAAACACAGGCAATCAGCATGCATTTCCTTTCAAAAGTTTGAGTCATTCCCTTCCCAAACTCTGATTTTTTTCTTTCGTTTTTTGTCAAAAATGAAATGATGGGAAAGCAGAAGTTTACAGAATTGCTCTGTTGCAAGGATTTATTTCATGTTTGGGTTTGGAATGTGTTTCAAACTGAGCCAGACCTCTCTGAAATACATAGTCTTGCCATAAAAGTGTCAGGGACCCTTAAACAAATCACTAGTTACTGGGTTTTGATCCTAATGGATCAATTCCAGAACTGCAGCAGGTTTTATATTCCTCCCAGCCTTTCCAGAGCTCACTAAAAACATCTGCCTTGAATAAATCCACAGCAAACAGAAATTTATCTGCTTATTTAATGCCCAGCAGCAGAAGGCTATAACCTTTATTTACAGCTGGGCCTGTGTGAGTATTGCCAGTCCCAGTGAGGCTACAGCTTCTCTTTACCTGTTCTACAACAATAACAAGTGGAAAATTGACAGCAAGCAGCAAATAACCATTGTATCAGCACAACCATGAGTTTTGAGTTTTGTCTGGACCCATCAATTGCTTAGAGTGTTCCTGGGAAAGTCTGCTGAGGTAAAACAGGCCTTCTGCTCTGTGCATCAACACAGCAAGGGGAAAGACCTGAGAGAGAACCTGTTGTGTGTGAAACTCCCCGAGTTAGGATTGTTCTGCGTCTGGGTCTGAGGGAATGCTATTGAAGAGGGATGGCACTAGGTTCACAAAGAAAAGAAATAAGGGATCAGAAATAGAACAAATCTATGGAAGCTGTACACTAAAGGATAGAATTATTAAAAAAATGTGCCTCTAAAAACTATTCCCCACTGTCACAAAGCAAAAGGCATTCAGTGACTGCCAATGGCAAACATATTCAGTGACCCTTTTGCTTGTTCAAAAGCACAGGAAAGATCTTCTAAAATTTGGCCTATATCCATGTCCATAAAAGAGCTGTTTATACACTAATTTCAAAGAACCATAGGTTTACCTACTTAAACACATCACTGGCTCCAGGGAGGTTGACAATGAACATGAACCCACAGCGCCCAAAAGAGTCAGCCATAAGTGACAATAAACCAAACTGTGAAACACTGATGGGATATGAACCATTATTGAGTCTTTCTCACTTTGACAGTAACACCTAAAGACTATTAGAAATGATGGCAAACATTAACATGACATATTCTAGCACTACAATCATTATACTGGCTGAGGTGTTCAGTGCTTGATGTTAAGGACTAGATAAATGTCCCATTTTGTTGCTTAAGGTCATATTTAACACACAAGCAATGAGATCAGGAAGAAAACAGCCATCTAAGGGATTTATTGGCTTGCAAAATCTCCTCAAATTACATCATATATAGACAGGCACATCAAAAGTTGTACTAAGACTGGCAATGTTACAACTGTTAAGAAGTTGCTATTCAAAATAACTCCCCTCATAGAGATGATTTCATATGCTGCAATATGAATTCACTAATGATTAAAATTCCTCAGCAGAGAAAATCCTTCTCCCATGAAATCAGAATTTTAAGACATCCAGATTTTGTCAGCACATAGCATTCAGTTGTGCCGCTATTTCTCTAGACTACCTTTGCCTTAATTCCACGAAGTCCAGAATTAAGACTTATGTGTGTGTAGTATTCAATCAACTCAATAAAAGAACCAGCTGTATTTGGGTGGTTTAATCCATCCAAAGAAAATTTATTTTGAATTTACATTTGAAAGACAGAAATATTATCTATTCACATGCTATTAAAAATGAAGCTTTCAACCCAATTTTCATACCTTGCTGCTTTTTGAGGAAGGTTGGCTGTTAGAGAATAATGGGGTGGTATTTGAGGACATAGTTTAGTGGTGAACATGTGGGGTGAGAGGTTGATAGTTTGACTTGATGATCTTAAGAGTCCAACCTTAATGATTCTATGATGTAACAATCCAAAATAAGCAGGTTTTGTGTTCCTGCAGTTAAGTGACACTGCTTTTTGACACCTGGTTCTCAGTGAGAACAACTTGGTATCATAACTGCCCATTCATATTTGAGTCAGAAAAATACAACGTATTCTTCTTAGAGGAAATGTGTACATGTACACGAATAAAGCATTATGCAAATATAGACTTTTCCACTTGTCTTGAGACTTTTAAGGATATGCAGCCCTTGAGGTTCCAGGAAAGCAGCAGAAGAAATGTGATGAAGTAGCATGACACATTTTGTAAGTTTAATTCTAGTCAAAGAAGGGAAGATATAGGAAAAAACAGTGTATAGCACTTACACTTGAAATGTGGTAGAGACTGCACAGTGTACCTCTTCTTCTAGTATCTAGGTATTGGCAAAAATGGAATATTATTCACTTCATTGCAAGTTACTTATTAGATGGGCTCATCTAAAGGTCATACAGTCGAAGGCTCTCATGTCAAGAGACTCAATCCAAATAGTAACAGCTGTTCCGTGGATGGGGCTCATCCTAGGTCCTGCAGATAAAGAGGTGTTTCCCGTAGTCATCAGACTCTAGCCACTGTCCCCTACCCTCAGTGGATTGAGATACAAGAGATTTTGGATCTGGGCCTTGATCAAAAGACGTGTGAGGGGAATTAAGTACTTGAGAACAAACTTAGCAGAGGATGGTAAGAATTGGATACACCATAACATGTGATCTGTCCATGTAGAGAAGAGCTGTGCTCTCAAACTAGGAAAAAAAGCCACTTCTTGTTTTAATAGTTTATACTGCTGTGAACTTTTAATTTCAGTCTTAGGAAAGAAGTACTATAAAACTGTTGAGACTACAACTGAACATCATGATTACAGCCCACCTAATAGGTAGTATAATTTGATTTTAATTTAATTTTTATGGTTAGTGCAGGTGGGAAACACAGTTCTGGCCAGTGCAGCTCTTTTGTAAGTCTTGTAACAAAGCTCCTATTAGGCACAAGCTGCAGTTTGCTTTAATAAATGAACAGCAGATGTTCTTGATAAAGGAAAGTGGACATGATACATTGTTAAGCTCCTTCTGAGACTTTAAACATGCACAAACCATATATCAAGAATATCTTATCCCTTTTAAAAGCTTGTTTCTAAAACAGAGAACTTGCCTGGCAAGGTTAAACATGAAAATGTTAAATATTTGGAGATATATAACCTTGCAAACAAAGCGAATAACCTGCCTCTTCTACAGAACAGTCTAGAATCCACAGTTGTCTCATTAAAGCAAAACTGAAACACATAGCAGGAACAAACATGCTCACCTCAAAGCATTACCTAATGTGCATACAAGAAAAAATAATGGTCTTTTTGTAAACCTTGGATGTGTTCTATTTTTCTACTCTGTACTCATCAATGCCAAATGGCACTTGAGATTTTATAGTCCAGACACCAAACACGAGATCCTTTTGCAGATGGCACCCCACCAATTTTACTTTTGACTCTTTAAAAGCAGTTCTGCATAATCTGCTTATTCTATATCTGTCTCTTCAACCCCTTTTTGCAGATTGCAAAGGTGCTGAACACTACACATACTACCACAGTTCTGTGGGGGAATCAGTTTTTATGGTACTCAGCAGGGAAGAATTTATGACCTATCCATGGAGGACATGGTCTGCTAACTGAAAAGCAGACAGCAGCTGCAGATAATTTCTTCTTCAATCTTCTACATTTAGTCATATTTCTTTTGTAGAACTCAGCGTCAAGAGTTTCCAGAGATGCACGGAGTATTGGCTTTGTGCTCAGTCACCAGAGTGTAGCTGTTTGAATAAAGCATTGCTTTCCTAGGTACCATAACCTCAACAAGTCCATTTGTCTTATGTTTTTTTCTGAAGGACTCCAGTGGAATTTCAGAGTAGCACTGTGTGCCAAGCTGCCTTCAGTTTGTATAATTTCGGAGTTCAAACACCAGTCCCAATTAATGCAGGTCTTAAGAGAATATTTAAGCCCTACTTATGTCTTCAGGAATTAATCACATGTGTATGTGCTTTTAGTAAATTAGATTTTCTTTCATTTAAATAATAAGTTTAAATTTATTGCATTTAAAGTAACACTGTTGTAGGAGTCTTCAGACAGCCCCAAAATAACCTGAAACATCATTCACCTGAAATTCAGAACACCATCAAGATGAATTCTACCCTTTCCTGTACAGAGGACATGAAGGGAACACACTGTGTAGAGGAGCAGGTGTGTGTGTAGCTGGGATGTCAGTCAGCAACTGACCCAGAGGCTGTAAACCTCTGTTACACTAATGGGGGCATTTTCACACAGGTGTTGCTGTCTCAGAGTGGCAGAGCTGTTCTCATGGAGCTTTAATAAATCATTCTACCAGTAGCAACATCTGTCTTTTTACTTTCCCCACACTGTAGCCAGCTGACCTGTAGCCATGAAGTGCATGACAAGTTTTATGCAAACCACACACAGAGCTCACCTGGATCTTTCTTCCTGTACATACAAGTTCTCTGAACTTAATATGGGATTATAAATAGACTGAATCTCTGTCCATCTTTAGTTCTGTATTTGAATTTAGCCATTGTCTGATTTTCCCCATTTTTTAAAAGGCTTCCCTAGGTTGCCAATTCAAAGCCAGTCAGATGCCATTAATCTTGGATAAAGACCAGGAGAAAGCTGGTTTCTATTTCCTCCAATGCCAGCCAGATGCCATCCTGGCACACAAACATGACAAGGTCTCTGCAAAGTGGTAAAATTCTGGCATTTTATCAAAGTAGAAATGTGCAGGAAACTGAGTTATGTACAAACTGATGACAGTTTCAGTTCTGAAATGAGTAGCTGCCACTTGGGAAACTGTAACTTTGACTTCATAACTTCTCAGCTGAGGATCTGAGACATGGAGACACTCAGACTTTGCCAAACTCACACTAAAAGGAACTTAGTTTCCATATTTAGTAATGCTAGATCAAATAACCTGACCATGTTTCCTCCTTGCCAACAAATCTGCTGTCACAGGAATCAACGCAAAGACTGAAATGAAGCTGCAGCACAGGGAGACCACTGCTCTTCTTACCATGAATAACAACAGAATGCGTTTGTGTACAAAGTGCACAGTGCTGAGTGAACAGTAAAGAGGATCCAGACAGAAAAGGTCCAGAGTTTTGGCAGCAAAATGAGAACCATGTAAAATAGTATTACAAATAAGAGAATTAAGTCACTGCCGCAGGAGAATGTGAAAAACTTACTAAGACGTGGCTCTGTCAGCTCTCAGTAACTTCAGTGATGCCACACGTATGGGCCAAAAAGATTTGAAAGGCAAGGGCAAGCACAAGAGCTCTCTACAAAACACAGAAGATAAACTTAGCAGCCGTCTCTTGGGTGAAACTCTCATCAGTTTTAATGAGAATTTTCTCTGGTTCTGAGTCTCTCCTCATAGCAAAAAAATAAGGCAAACTGCAAAGATGAAACTTTCTTCCCACGGACCAACTTTTCAAAGGTGTTAAATTTTCTGAGGTCCTGAATATGCTTAAATGCTTAAAAATTGCAAAAAAAATAGCTGACCTAAGTTCATGGTTAAGGGTCACTTACGATTATGCTGTAAGGAGAATGTCAGAAGTTTCCTGGTAGGACCAGTGCTCATTTCAGAGCAGCAGCAATCTTTGCTACAGGATTTTGAGAAATCAGACCAGAGTTTCTCTGTGTTGGAAGAGGTTTCAGAACAAGAGTGGTTCATTCATTTCCAGTTCAACAGGACAGCCTCATTTCCTCTGTTTGCCACTACTTTTGTTCATAAATTTTATTTGGCAGCAGTAGAGGATCGAAACATAGAATAGTTTAACACAATAAAAATAAATTTTTGGGAAGCTGTCTCCCCTCTTCCCACCACCAAAGGCTTAGCTTTTAAGACTTGATGCACATTTTTACTTTCAGTTGGGAATCCTTCATTCATCCTTCATTCAGTAACAATTCAGAAAAGTGGATAATGGTTGTTTAGACCAAGCAGCAGCACAAGGAGGCCCCCTGAACAGGATGAAATGAGCACCAACATTTTGCTCTGTCATTAGCAAAATATGTGCATGTCCGCACTTAGAAAGGAAACTGTAAACATTTTGCTGTTTTACCCCACAAAACTGACCACATAATCCAGATGCTTTGAGCCACAGCTTGAGACTGGGACAGCATCAGGTCAAAAGACTCTGCTGATACCACACAAAAGAAGCACAACCAAACAGCATCAATTATTTTCAGAGCAACAATCCCTTCATAACAATAATATTTGGGGTTTGAATTGGCAGACGCTTTTTAAAGATGTTTCTTTCTATTCTGAAGAGAATGTTCATCACTGACCGCAATAAAACTTGCAAAAATTATTTTTCCGTTGCATGTTATTTCTGGAAGACTGAAAGACTTTTTTTTTTTTTTAATGTACTGATGTAAAGTTTCTGTCTTAATGGGACGTGAATTTATTTTACGTCACTGAATACTAGTGGCCCTATCTTCTTGTAGGAACTATGGCACTGAACAAATGAGCTTCATACTTTCCTAGCTTAGGGATGTTGTTCTTAGGGATTCAATATCAGTACATACTATCAGTACATGCTATCAACAGATAAGGAATCTCTAAAAAATTTACATGAACACACATAGTATGTATGACCCACTGTGGAAAATTAATTAAAAAAAAGAAAAAATGTGTGCTTTCATTCTGTGCCCAAAACACACAGCTACTGGAAAATACGTTTAAAGCTATGAAATCCATAATTAAGGGCAGCAATCCGCATCTGGAACGTATGGTGGTAACAAACACTCTGTGCTCTGAATGAACATGCCCCCAACTTCCAACCAGACAAGATTTATTTCCTGCAATTCCAGAGCCTGGCCACAGAAAATGCTGAAACTGGACTTTGTTGCTGAGTTGCCTGCACAGTTGCATGTGCATTTAAAGACTGTCTGCCGAGAGTGACAAATGCTGCTGGCAAAGGCTGTGCTCTGGATAGGCTACAAAAACTCTCCTCAGTTCTGTGAACTGCTTCATTAGTGCTTCCTGGTGGGGCTGAGAAGTGCCATTTGTTTTAAACTTCATTAAAAAGTACAACTGATGTGATTACAAAGAGATATAAAACGCAGTGCTGGATTGTGAAGATCTGAATACATTAGACAGCCTAAACAACCAGCGTTTCTCATTGCACCATTTATTCCACTATGTGCAACTTACTGCCATGCATTAAACAGTTAAGACTTCCATACAAAATCCTATTGCAGAACATCAACTGCTCATTAGCAACTGTCTTTCATCCTGTAATAATCTATAAAATCTATAAGCTTTCCCAAATACACACGTACACTTTTTAATAACAGCTTAGGAGAAGTAACTCAGACAGTACAATGTATGAAAGGCTGTGTTTAGAATAAAAATAAAGACCAAGGGCTGAGCAACAACTGTTTAAAAGGAAAAACCCTCAAAGCACTAACTGAAATACTAAGTACAAATTGATGTGGCTATAAATTTCTAGTTCAACAGTTCAGGATAAATATTTATAGACATGCTGAGTTCAAGAGAAAGTTTATGGGCTCGCCTCTTCTTTCTAATGCTTTCTCTCAAAACTGAAGTTGCTGTGATCTTGGAAAGAGAAACACACACGTGCACTCACAAGTAGCTCCATTTGTTTGGGCTGTGGAAGAAGTGCTTACTCTGCGTATGCTTTCAACAGAGCTCCACTTCACTGCAGCTGCTGGCATTGCTATTGAGAGGTCTGAACAAATCCAACAGTGTTTTCCATTAAACCTGTGACCGTGTAATAGTCTTCCGAGCAGACAAATCTTTATCTACACGTCTGTCCATTGGCAGATCCCAACAAATGAGCTTCATGTCAAGACTCTGAGGACCTAATTCTGGCGTTGCAAAGGTGATGCTCTTAGTCCATCAGCAGTTGCCTAGATAGCTGTGATACTCTCACCTATTGCAAATCTTAGCTTTCTCTTCCAAAATCAGAAGATATTTATCTCCAAGAAGGATAGATTTGTATCTGAGGTACTGCATGGAGATTAAATGTCTGGAAGACAGCAGTTCAGCCCTGAATCCAGGTACATGTTTCTGTGTGATCTTGCACAAGCCAATAAATCTCACCATGTCTCAGTACCCCACATAAATGTCAAGGGGGTAACAATGACTATTTCCTCTGTTGCTTTAGCTAGAAAGGGCAGCAGAGAAGGATCCAACTCTACTCTGGCCTATGTATGTGTTAAATACCATCCACAGACATACACTAGGACTCTACTTGAAGTAGGCTATTTAAGTGGTACCATGAAATAAGCAAAAATCGATACCATTTGCCATAGTTCTTTAATCTGTATTTCCAAGATTTTATAATAATTTTTCTTCCAGTGTCTTGGCTTTTAGCATAACTTTGTTTTGAAATATTTATATTTGCCTCCCTGCAGAGACGAATTGCTGAGTTGTTCTTTTATAAAGGAACACCAGAATTCATATAGACAAAAATATTCAAGCTTAAGTATATTGAACTCTTGTTCCAGGGTGTTCACAGAACAGAGAAATTCTTTATTCACTTAATTTTTTTTTTTAATAATTATTTATAATTCATTATCTCTGTTTACCAGTATGGGAGTATGGTATAAATGAGTTAGATTTCACAGACTACCATGTGTGTAGGGATGCATTTACAAACCTTTTACAAAACAGTGTGCACTACATTAATATTCTAAGCTTTGCAAAAGCAATTTAAATAATACATGCACCATCATAGAATCATAGAATCATATGAGTTGGAAGGGACCTCTGAGATCATCAAGTCCAACCCTTGATCCACTACTACCAGTTACTAGACTATGGCACTAAGTGCCACATCCAGTCTCTTAAATACCTCCAGGGGCAGAGAATCCACCACTTCCCTGGGCAGCCCATTCCAATGTCTGATTACCCTCTCTGTAAAGAACTTCTTCCTAATATCCAACCTAAACCTCCCCTGGCAGAGCTTAAGACCATGCCCTCTTGTCTTACTGACAGTTGCCTGGGAGAAGAGACCATCCCCCCACCTGGCTACAACCTCCTTTCAGGTAGTTGTAGAGAGTGATGAGGTCTCCCCTGAGCCTCCTCTTCTCCAGGCTAAACAACCCCAGCTCCCTCAGCCTCTCCTCATAGGACTTGTATTCAAGTCCCTTCACCAGCCTGGTTGCTCTTCTCTGGACCCGCTCCAGCACCTCAATATTCTTCCTGAACTGAGGGGCCCAGAACTGAACACAATACTCCAGGTGTGGCCTCACCAATGCAGAGTACAGGGGAAGGATCACTTCCCTTGTCCTGCTGACCACGCTATTTTTGATACAGGACAGGATACCATTGGCCTTCTTGGCCACCTGGGCACACTGCTGGCTCATGTTGAGCTTCCTGTCAATTAGTACCCCCAGGCCCCTTTCTGCCTGGCTGCTCTCCAGCCACTCTGTGCCCAGCCCGTAGCGCTGCAGGGGGTTGTTGTGGCCAAAGTGCAGGACCCGGCACTTGGCCTTGTTGAACTTCATCCTATTGGAATGAGCCCAACTCTCCAGTCTGTCCAGGTCCCTTTGCAGAGCCCTCCTGCCTTCCAACTGCAAAACTACAGGTTTGCTGGCGTATAATGGGGCACATGGAAAGAATGGCAAACTCTCAAGCCACAGAGTTACGATATAACTCTACTATGCAGCTAGAGGAAAATTACCTTTCTGATTCAACATGAGTTGAGAAAGTGCAGAGCTGGGTGAAATAATCTCAGTATTCTGTTGCCAAAAGGCAAGTGATCATGAGCAGAACTATTTAATTTGTCAGTCTTTGCTTCTCCATTTTCTCTGGGCTATGTGTGCAGATTGTTGACATCTTCAAATGAAAAATTCTAGTATACATTGCACTTGGCATGAAGTATGGCTTTTAATTAGTATTTTAGTAAGCTAAGCTGTTGTGTTTATAATAAATGCTATTTCTATAGAGTAACATTTACCACAGTATTTTGAAAAGGTGCAGAAAAATAAGGAAAAATCAGAAAGAAATATAACTTATTTTTCCATTTTGCCTCATTCTTCACATGAATTACAAAGGTCTCCATTTAAGCAATAAAACAATGCAAAGCTGACTTTGAATTTGTACCAGTTTTAGCCATAGTATTTTCAGAAGACAAGAATTGCTTTACTCTATCTGGCTACAGGTTTGCAGCAATGCACTGACTTACAGAGAATAAAGCTGTCTTCATCATCAGAAAGCCTAGAATTTTTTTTTTTTTTAAATGGAAAATTTCCAGGTTTCCACTGTGTCTATTCCTAAAACTCCTGTGAAGAATAAAGGCATAAGAGCTTAGATCATCTCTAGACTCTCACTACAACATATTCTTCATGTGGATGGCTAGCTCAGAGGTCAAGTGACTAACTTGTGAGTCAACAAACACGATTTAATTCCCAACTTGGTTGTCAGGTCTCCTAGAAGAATAAAGTTAACATATTTAGGCAGGCAATTCCAAACCCTTGTACTGGAAGAGTCACCTCAGGGACTTTCCCATCAGTGGAATGCCTTGATACTCTGTCTCCAGCTAGTGCAGAGCTTTGACATGTAATCTCTGACAGCAATAGGAGTGGCAGTGTCTCCCTCATCACACACTACCCCAACACATCAACATCTTTCCTCTTCCGAGGGTTATTTTCCCAACATAAGAGAAGAACACAGAGAAGTGTATTCACATGGGATGCTGAATTATGAACTGACTCAAAGCTGACTTTTGGCTTAAGAATCATGACGAAGGCAGGTTTGTCCCCTAAGTAACACTAAATAATGAGCTCTTGTACAAAAACAGGTGCTGTTTCAGGCCCCTGCTAGAAATGCAGTAATCTCCAGTAACCACAAAATGTCTTACAGACTGAACATTAGAAACTGAAGTGGGCACCTATGGAAGGACAATCTGGCCTTGCTGACTTTTGCTCCTGACTGTATCTGCTTTTGGAATCCTGAACCCAGTTCATTGCTTGCCCTGTCTGGGACCATCAGTAGACCCTGTCAGAGCCCGTGGCACTGCCTGCTGTGTGCAGAGCCAGTGTGACCAGGCCCAGCTGGTGATGGCACAGCCTGTGCATGGCCCCTCCTCTGCTCCTGGCTCACACTGCTCTGGGGAGCAGCCAGCCCTCCCTGCTCCCTGTCAGACAGACTGGCTTCTCTCCTTCATGAATGGGTTCAATTGTACACGATTCACAGCAATGTTTCTTGCTGTTCAGCATGCACTTAGATACCAGGGAGTCCAGATGTTACACGTAAAAAAAATGATTTTGTCTGGTTTTGCCCAGTAGGTTTCCAAACTTCATACTGCATCCATGAGTGAACAGAGCCAAGCAACACGTCAAAAGCAGAAATTTTTAGCTTTGGAGTCTAGGTGCTGGAGTGAGTGTGCACTGAGCAAAACCACAATGAGTAATGATGTGTTCTGATTATAAACCTTCTCCACATGTGGCCTTCTGCAAAGATTCTGGATGCATCATGCTTGCTAGCTATTAATGACTACTTTCTTTTCCTGCATCAAAATTGTGACCTCGTGTCATTTGGTGTAAACTCTGAGGGACATATTTTATAGACAGTGAAATGCATAGTTTGCTAGTTTAGGTGGGGCTCTCATTGTTACATGTGGCACTGAGCCCTTCCCTGACCTTTGGGGTTTCATCACCCAGGTGGAGACAAGGGCCTGGAGTGAACTTAAGCCTTGCTTTTGATGGTAGAAGGCAAAAATATTACTAGTTAGCCAAATGCATGTCTGATGATAAGCATTCTGTTCTACCTACCGAGTGAGCTGGAAAAACAAAATTTAAGCTAGGGGCATATTTCTGGAAGGAAAAAAAAATCAACCAAAATACTTCCACCACTTTTTCATCCCTCTCACACCACTATGGGCTATTGCAGGGCATGGAAAAGAAAGTCAACCACTCACACTGTTCCATTTACTAGGTCTTTTTTAACCTTTAAACATATTATGACCGTGAAATGCACAACTCCCCCAAAAAATCAAATTTAAAACATCATTATGTTAAGTTGTAGTCATGTTTCATGTACTGCTAAGACCATTTGCTTAAATAAGAAAGCACAATGTCACATGATGAGTTTTATTGCCAGTGGAATTGACCACAACAAAGACTTATGCACTGACCCAGAGGAGTAAGGGAGAGTAGTCTAGAAAAGATGGTGATATTTTTCAAATTAAAAGCAGAACTGAAGAACCTAATAAGATTTTGTTGAAATTTGAGAGATTCATGATTAACCATCATGGGATGAGAAAAATAAAAAGAATTATACTGACTGCTTCTACTCTGACCTACATGGCCTCAGTCTCTGGCTATATTTTTGTTCACCTATTTAGGATATGCTGATTAGCAATTCTTCTCTTGGGAAACCATTAGATTCTGTCCTATTCCCTTTTCAGACACTGTTCTGCCATCATAACCTCCTTTACACAACAATATGAATATTTTATATCTCCTTTTCCTCTGCAAATTTGTCAATACATAATTCAAGATTTTTTTTTTCTGATTTCTGTTTTATTACTATAAAAAATAGCAAGTCCAGAAATCCTTACTGATGAAGTAAGCATTCTTCAAAATCAGCCCTAGGGACATCCTTATAGATAAATTCCTAAATAAACGCTCTTGTCCTCTTTAGGTGACACAAAACCATGCTTTACAACAACACATTACAGCAGTGGGTGATCACAAAACAGACACCTACAATACCCTTGTCAGAGTCAACAGTTTGTTGGTTTTCTCAATGCAAACCGGAGGCAGGTAGATGAAGTTAAATCACACAGATTTTTTTTGTCAGCTTCATCATGTGATTTAAATTACTTCTACCTCAAAATCCAAAATACTTGGAAACACATTGAAGAAAAAGTAAAGAATGAAAGAAAAAGTGGTGACCAAGAGCAGCACAAATGCTTGGCCTGGCTTCAGTTAAAACAACGCTGGTTTGGGTGGATACTACACAAAATAATATGAGATTGTCTTTGGTTTCACATGTACATTAGTTAAAGTATTCTAAAAACCTTCTATTATTCTTACCACCATTACTATTAGATTGTTTTTGATGCTGCTTTAATTACAGCAGTGAGTACCACAACAACCAAGAATAGGGAGCCAATCTTTCTGGCATTGCATGGACCAGCAGAACTCCTGTCCCAAACCGGCTGTAGATAAGCAATGAAAATGGGAAAGGAGACAAAAAGGAAACATAATAATAAATGGGATAGGAGCAAATAGCGTATTTCTTCCACAGTTTAGTGGGCTACTGAAAACAGGATCAATTATACAAAAGAATAAAATCAACCCTGAAAAATGGCAGCTCAGAATAGCGATACTGTATGTTCAGTGTTCCCCTGTCATGGCCTCTTTCCGGCTTAGAAATTTTGCCTGGGTGGAATTTGAGGATATTCAGCATTGTCCAGGATTTCTGAACATCTGTCAGACTGAAGGAACTCTGCAAAAGGTCTGACCAAACTTTGCTGCCAAACGTCCAGAAATATTGGCTGTTGCCTCAGCGCATGCACTGATCAGTCGCATGGGACAGTGTACTAAGTGCAGCAATTTTGAACATCATCACGCACTGCACAGAGACCGCGCAAGGAATGCTTAAATACTTCTACCAGGAAAGCCGTAAGTATAACTGTGATGGCCACAGGTGACAGGCAGACAGGTATGAAATCAATTTATGAGAAGTAGAAGTGGAGCATACAGGCCATCACTCCTGTCTACAACCTAGAAATTTCTTGCGCAGCAGCTTGCACACCTGCAGTTTTTTCTAAAGGACGTATCGTTTGCAAGGCAGGGAAAATGGGTGTCAATACATGAGTCCTTGTGTCGGTTGATGCAAGGAAGTGTCTTTGAATAATTCTGGGATGACACTGTGTGGGGAAGTAATGTTAACTGACACCTTAACCACTTCCCAGTGGAGCAGCCACTTCCACTTTGGCCTTGTGTAAAGCTGAAAGTCATTTGAGACACTGTTTCTGTATGCCAATATAGAGTTATACGGTAAAATAAAACTGAATAAAATGATGCATACATTACTCATGAGAACATGGGTATGGGTAAAAAACCAGCACTGTGGTAAGTGAATATAGTGGGAGGTTGATTACACCAAGGAAGAAGACATAGCAGTAGAAAATCCAAACAGAACGACATGCAATAAGCTGTTCACAGCCACCTGATTTGTGTTTATTTTTGTGGGTTTTTTTATTTCAGCTGTCTGTCTGATACAAAATGTCTCAGTAACTTCTTACTGCACCACATTTTTCCCAAGAATGCTCAGTGGTTTGTGGAAAGAAAGATCAAACAGAATCTCCAGTCTAGTGGAGAACTTTTTCAATTCCTTTCCCCTCAAAACATGCCTCAGTGTTTCATATCAGGTTTCTGGGAGTGTCACAGTGCATGTTAGTTCTACAGATCAGTACAAGTCTTCCCACAGCATTTACTTCCATCAGACAACTGTCTCCCATGAAAACATGGGTCTTTTCTGAGTTTGTTCCTCAGATGGTCAGAGCAGGCAGCCCTCCAGCAAGTGCAGATCCAAATCCACTGATAGCTTCATGCAATTGGCTGCCCACTACGTCTTCTAACAGCAAGCATATCATGCCAGCAACAAAGGATTTTGTGCCATGTCATCATCCTCTGACATGATATGGGCTTCTGTCAGTTCCTGCCATCTGAAATCTTGGCATACATTGTAATTAATGTTTACTTCTGGAGTGCCTGCTGACTGAGGCTTGGAAATGGAGCACACATTGCTGCTTTGAGCCCCAAACTAAAAGAAGATACCAAAGCTTTTGCCATGCAAAGCTGGTGCAGCATCCACAATAAAACAAAATGTTAGAAATCAGTTTTTCCATTAGCAGGCAGTTGAAAGAATTTACAAATGCTGTGGGAGTGTTTCTTTTTAACACATTCTTCATTCTTGAAATCCTTCCCTGCTCTTTACCTCTTAATACACCACATAAATGGGTCTCCTCTCCACCTCAGAACAGATGGCAGAATCGTTGTTGATCTTCCCAGTGCCTCGTTTCCCATTGCCTGATCCCAGCTCATTTTCTCAGGTGGGATGTTTCAAATGGTACCTGTGCGATCAGCAGCAGCAAAAGCAGCTCAGACATTGGCAAACTGATGCACATCATTGGACTTCAGTGACTGGAACAAACTGTCAGGGTGTTGCAACAGCAAGGTGGTAAAAAGACAACCAGAAAGCACATTAAAAGAGTGGGATTTGACATTGGCCTGGCTCGCCTTAAAATTTACCATCCAGCTCCCTTAGATGGAGGGGGGTTGAAGGGGAGGATTTAGTAGCTTAATACCTTGGTTCTGCTATGTGTGATGGTTCACATGAAGCAGAAAAACAACCCATACTTCACTGTTGCCAAGTGTGCAGCACTTTGTCCAAGGAGAAAAATTCTTTCCTGACCCCTAGGCGAACAGTCTGTGGTCTGTAGCATGATATTTGGCTGTTCCTCTCAAGTAGAGCTGTAGCACAAACATTTTTTAGGCTCATAAAATAAATGACCATCAATATTACTCTCAAAAATTATACCAAGGCAGGTTAAGTGCTTGCTACAATCAAACACAGAGGTTAATATCACTCTGGACAGGGAAGGGTTAAGTGGAAACTGATGGTTCTTTGATTTGTCATTTTTAACTGCTTGACTCTCTGTAACATAACAGTAAAGAACCAGATGTATTGATGCTACATTTTTTATGTAGGGAGTCTATTGCTGCTTAAGGTCAGCAGAATTATGTGCAGGCACCTAATCACATATTTATCAACGAAAAATACTTGTTTTGGTCAACCACCTTCATTTTGTTATTTTTTAAGGCAAAACCCCTGCTGCATTCTATTCTATTGGTCTCAGAACCAAAGTTTAAACTGGGGGGGAAAAGATGATCTTCAAGGTCCTTTCCAATCCAAGCCATTCTATAATTCTATGATTCCATGAAAGATCACATGAATGTGGTTCAGTGGTTACAGAACACTAAAGATTCTCATTTTTTGTTCTCAGCTTCTCCAACAGTTTTCTGCAGAAACCTAAGTAAATCTCTCCATGCCTTAAGTATTTTTCTGTACAGAAGTTAACGTGGACTAGGGAAATGTGGGTGAGAGTTGACTCCTTATGTGGGCAGTCACAGTGCAGAGCCGTGCTGGAGTCAGTCCATCCTGCTGCTCTGTTCACCTACACACATCACCAGGACTTCAGATCCTGGTATTTTTTTCCTGCCCAGAGAAAGTTAATCTGCTTTCTAAGATTTCCCCAAAATGCAGTGAAAGAACATTTTAGGCTTCTAAATGCAGAAAGGGAACTGGAGGATTAGCTTGCCTTCTTAATACACACATGACACGGCTCACAAACCCCAGCAGAAGCTGAACCTGAGCCACCAGGATGGGCCAGTTTAGGCTGAGAGCAACACTTAGGCGGTGGGTATAGCTGGGTGCAGAGCGGAGTCATGGCAACATTTAAATAACTGCTCAGTTCTGTAGTGGAGATGTATCTTCCCCTCTAACAGTTAGAGTGGGAACTTACAGCTGGATAAAGCTGGCCAATATTTAGAAGTCAAATTTCTGAATATGAAGGAGGAGGTCTTCCCAAAAAGGGTGGAGTTTCAGGCATAAGACAGGCTTCACTCTTAAGTCACTGAAACTGTAGTCTCTGAAAGACCAGTAAACAGGATAATAAAATCAGGTAGGCACTTAACACATGCAAAATTGTGGAAATCTGTGGCCACCTTCTGCCTATCATAAGAAAAGAAAATTGTACAGATCTGCAAATTCCAGTGAAAAATCTTTCGAGGGGCTTCTGCCCAGCACTTACATTATTATGTGCTTGCCATCCCCATGAGAGTTAGAAAAGCTAGTGAAACTTATGAAGATGTTTAAAAGGTTTGTTTCATTAAACAGTGAGTAAAATTAAACTATTACATCCTTATTGGTCTCCTGTGATGTTTTTAACCTTTGCTATGCGATAGTGCAGCTGAGATTAGGAATGTGAGTGATCCTGAAACAAATTTAATTTTAAACTAAATACATGGCTTATGACACTGTACTTGTAGGTCAGCATAGTAACGTGCTCTGTGTCCTAATTAAACTATCCTGCCCAATCCAGAAAGTAAAATTTAGGAATATCCAAAGTCTGTAAGGCTTTGATAGGATACTCTGCTTGGATTACAAATTGATCAAATGTTACCAGCAGCATCAAAATATCACCTTCTCTGACAATTTACAGATGCTTATTCAAGTGCTATGGGCTGAAAAATATTTTCCTGTCCTCTCATGTGACACTTGCCCCATGATATTTGCTACAAAGAATCTCCTTCATTACCATGTCATTCAGCATTATAAATCCAGTGATGTTCAGAAGAATTAGAAAGATTAAGGTATACAATCACAATTTAATATGGCAAAGGATTGATAAATATTCCAGTGTTTAATACAACAGAGAAAGAAGCATCTTAAAACAAAACCTGATAACATTTCAGCCTACTCTCCTTTTCCAGGAGTTTCTTAAAGGCTCTGGCAGACAAGCTATGATGCCTTAACATGAGGCATGAATTACTACCCTGAGCTGTGCACGTCGCACACGATGTGCAATTAAGAACAGCACATCAACCAAGTCCTAAGGAGTTGAGAACACACAACACAATTTCATAATAATCTGGGATGGTTTCCCTATAAATCACCTCAGTAATTTAGTGGTAACAACTGAGATGTCCATGCAGCAGATATTTGGAGAGCACCTAGGGAAGGTAACTTGCCTTTGTCTTACTAGGTGTTTCTACCCCTCACTTTGGGCTCCAGGCCAAAATCATGCTCATACTTTTGAAAAATGATGATTTAACTTTTTATGCCGAGGTCACACTGGAAAACTGAGATCTGCAATCAGATGTAGATAAACTTCCTGAGATTTTAGTAAGAAAACCGGGGCGGTACTGGGAGGAAGAGAAAAAGGCATTAAAGGCAACTCCAGTTCCTTTCTACGTCCTATATTTTGTGGCTATTTCTCAATTTCTGCACTCCCCTTGATCTTGAATTGCCATTTCACACAACTTATCTTACATGCTGATGGAAAGAAAACCAAAAAGTTTAATTCTGGGGCCCTCTCTTCCTTGTTCACTTAATGAGAATACAGGATCACCACAATATCAGATTTATATCCTGTCTTGGATTCTCAAAATGTTTGTTCTTTCTGATAAGATCAATTCCACTGCAGAGGAACTCTTTGAAGAAAATCTCCTGTCTAGCCATTTTTAAAACTTTTTGTTTTCCTTTAGCCTCAGTCTGGTTTAATATTTACACTGCAACAACCCATCATAACATCTGTAGCCTATTTTCCAGGATAGAAAAAACTAAGTATGTTGAGTAACTTCTATTACTAAATCTTAATGAATTGTTTTTGTTAAGATCATCCTTCTGAACTTCTGAAACACTACAGTGACAGAAGAAGCAACGCTGTACTAACCAGCTGAAGATGGAGCCAGATGACACAAGCTCAGCAGCTGCAGCTATTAAGTGCCAGTATCCATCCAAACTGGACTTGCCTTCCCCCTCCCTTGCACATGTTACTAGACTAAGAGCACAAAATACTAATGCTGTCATCCCCATTTTAAGAATGGAAAATTAAAGGTTTTGGCCATGCTCATATACCAAACTGGCAGAAGAGATAAATTTAGATTTTCATAAAGCAGGTCTAACCCAGGACTTCAATCAAAGTTTTGTTCCTTCAAGGAAATTCAACTTGACAGTTTAATTAGTATTGAATTTGCGTATTTTTTTCCATCTACTAAAAAAATCTCCTCAGACTTTACCCTTCCAGCCTTCAAAGTGGCTTTAAAATGGGGATAAGTATCCCTGAAAAATTAACACTTTACAACCAGATCTTAAAAAATGCAAAGCAGTGATGGCACTCCAGCTTGTAGGTCATTATATTTTACAATTGTTTCCATTTGACTTAATAATAAAAACTCTGCGGAGTGCAATAAAAACTGGAAATTTCCCACTTGAGCTTTTAATTAGGAAACATGTGAAATGTAAACCCAAATCTTAGCATGTGCTTCGGCTTTGATTTCACTCTACTGTTACTGCCAGTTGCAGTGATGTCTGGAAGAACCAGTTGGAATTGCAACAGCATTGTGGCACAGGTGTCACAAAGTAGAAACATGGTGCCATTTTCTCACTGTGTTTGCAACAAAGTGAAATAATGATGGGAAGATGAAAAAAAAAAGAATAAAAACAGTAAGAAGGGAAATGTTCATTGGGACTGCCCAATGTCATACATACAAAGGGTTTCTGGCTGGTGCCTTAAAATCACACTAAAAGTAAGCATTTTTTTAAAAAAATAAATTACTGAAGGTTTGATAAAAAAATGTTCTTTATTTTAAACACTTTCATTGAAATTTGCTTTCTATGAAAAATGCCAACTTTTCTTCAAAAAGTCAAATCCAATAGCTATTTCTGAGTTTTGTTTTTGCCCTGAAAAACTCATATACACTCCAAAATCTGTTTTTTTCTACATGGTTCCTGTTGAAAAATCCCAGTTCCTGGCCTGGTCTTACATAAACAAATAAGATAAATACCAGATGCCCTCTACCGGCCCTCTGTTTAAGTTAGAGTTTCAGAAGTTATGAATTTCCCAAATTCCTTCTGGCCCTTGCTTTTGTTACAGTAAAGTTTCAGCTTCCTGCCTCCATCAGACAAGTCCCACCACTTCAAAGATTGAAAGTGTGGTCAGTTTGATGATGTAACTGTCAGCATGCAAGAGTGTGACATGAAGGAAGCTGAAAGGACTGGGAGGGAAAACTAACAGCTTCAGGAAAAAGAATTGGGATAAGAGAAGAGAAGAGAAAGGAAGATAGCTAGGACAAGCAGGAGTACATAATGGGATTGACACATTAAAGAAACATGGGTGCCAGGAAGCACAGTTCAATGTCCCAAACATGAGGAAAGGGGGAAACGTGGGACACACAGCCCACTACTCACCTTTTAAACCCTTTGGGTTAACAAGTTTTCTTGGACAAATCAATCTTTCCTCTGAAAATGCTCTTTATGCTTTCAGATTGACAACATTTGTGACAGGTGGTGCAGGTACAAAACTGTCACAACACTGCTCGCAGATTCCTAGCCTTGCTAGGAAGAACATGCTGCAGCAGGGTTAGGTCTGTGTCACACATGAAGCTCCATGAACAGGCAGACTCAGGATGCAGGGGTGTGAATATGCAGTAGGAGAACGTGTGGAATTGTAGGAGGAGAACATGCTGATTAGAGACAGCCCTTAAACAGTTTTTCACTGATAATATACTCAGCGCCTGGCATGCTCAGTGAGGTTATGATTAGCACATACTCGGGTTCTGGAACACTCTCCTCTACACAGAAACAGACCTGTAAAGCTCCTGCCCCCTCAGGAGGGTAAACTTCATGTATTCTTCTTGAGTAGAGGTCCTGTGCTGCAGAGGCAACTTCACTGTCTTTGCAGCCAACTAGTCAGCCTCAGGAAAGGGCAAAACCAAAATTGAGAAGCCTTCCATCACCTGTTTCTTACCTTCCCCTCAAATCTCGCAGTGGCTCCCAGCTGCACTCGGATATTCCGAGGAGGAAGAGTAAATGCTGGTGCTTCAGCAGGGACAAGGGGGCTGAGTGTCAGCGAGGTTTTGGAGACTCGAGTAGATGTCACCAGTTTCACGTCCCCCATGATGTGGACTGTAAAAGAGAAACAAGCAGTAATACAGAAGTTGTGATGTATGTAACTACTGTATAATATAACTACTTATATTACAGAAACAGCCAAGAATCAGACAAGAGGCAGATGTTCTATATGTGTGCTATATTACACAGCAGGACTCATCAGCCTAAGGTGACAGGTGCTATTTTTTGGGAGGGGAACTGAGACCCAGGAAGATTGCCTGCTTTGGCTACAGTTGTGGTCAGGGTCACAGTTTTGAGGTGAACTCAGCTTGAACTCTCATGTTCCAGGCCAGAGCCTTAACCAAAAAGTCATCCTTTACAACTGCATTAAAAGGTTATAACTTCTTTCAGGAGGATATTTTCACAACGTGACTTTGATTTTCCTGGCCTGGAATACACCAAAATCAATAAGTCTCTAAAGCAGAGCCAGCATTAAACAAGTGCTTATGAAATAAAGAGACCTCTGTTTGCACTGGATTTAAGTTGCAAGCGGGAATGTGGAAAATCTGATTTTTTCATACCAAGCTTTCAAGATCTTAAGAAATATCTGGATATCTCCCTGCAAAGTACTGCTAGTACAGAACAAATGCTTTTGCAGAAATTCCAAGTCTCTACTTTACTGCAAATCCTTCTTACAGCACACAGACTAGTAAAATAGTATGGAGACCAAATTTCATAATGCTACAAGAATGGCATTTTAGAGACCTATTTACAGATATTTGCCTCAGAGGTGATTTTTCTGCTGCATAGTTCATACTTCCCAACAAAAAGCAAAAATTATTGTATTTTTTAAAGGTAAAATTTAATATTTTCCAGGAAAAAAAGTAGTAGGTGACCCTAGTTCTAATTCCTTGAATCATCTATGTAAATTAGAAGCCTCACTGTAAAATTTCTATTTAATAGACAACTTTAACTAAAAAAAAACAAAAAACCCTGAGAAATGTCTTGACCCACTAATAGGTCATGTTAAACCAATGAAAAACACTGGGCTTCCAGTCATAATTCTCTACCATATGCACCAAACCATGACAGAATATGTGTTTATTCATCTGATTCTGATGAAAGTTGCAATAAACAATACTTCAGTAAACACTGAAACTTCAATTTGAACAAGAGAAAAATCAATCAAAGTAAGGCCACATTATTCCTGACTGCATGAAGGATACTTTTCCTAGGACAGGCTGCAGTTATCTGGGGAGCAGGGGAACAGAAAACTCATTCATTTCCAAATGGGACTCCAATGTCACATGTATGCGCCTGAAAACCCAGTCTGAGAACGCAGTTTTCCACACAGCATACCTGACATGCTCCTTAAACAAACGGAAACACCTTCTCTACACTTTTTGAAAACAGAGGGCAGTTTCTGTCATGGAAGATAGTCTAAAGGCTGGATTTTTAATCTGAGTTAGGTTTGCCTCTCTCACAGCCAACAGAGAGACTGAAGCACCTCCAGAAGGTGTTTTGTTCTAAGGTGAGGGAAGCATGGCTTTCTGCTTCACAGTATGCACTTGTCAGGAACTATAGACTATAGAAGGCAAATCCTTCCAAGATATCAGTTAAATTATGTATGCACACAGATTTTCAAAAAATGCTTGAAATCTCCTTCCTCATTCATAACAACCCAGACAACGTGGACTTCAGATTTCTTCTGGCACAATGCTCTGTTAGCATTTCTGTATATCAACATCAAACTTCCCAGAACATCCTCTAGTGTTTCTAGCATTTGAATCGTAGAGACTAACACAGAAATGGAATAAAGATGATTTCCTTAACCCTGATGCAAAGCTTTAAACTGAGAATTTCTGCCTTCATCTACATGAGAGTTAATCCTGCAGTGAATGTCTGTATTAGCACTCAGTCACTTGAGAGCACATCATAAGTCTCCCTTTCCAGCATAAGCATCTCTTTAAAACATAAGCAGAAAAAACCCCCCCAATTTTGTCTTTGTACCTTAACTTATCAAAGAACTGTATGAAATCACAATATCATGTAAATAAGGAAGTAACTGATTGTATTCTAGAGACAAGAGATGAAATCAAAGACTCTTTTCTCTTCTAACAAATGTACTTAGCAGCTGAAGAGACAAAGAACGACAATATCTCAGCTATAGTCACTGTAATAAACAACAATTTGTCTGAAAAAGAAAAAGAATGATTCATTCAATTAATTGTTCTTTCATTGAGGACGAGACTCCAAATTCAGTTCTCCACTCAGCTAAAAACACAGTTTATCCCAGCGGACTTTCAATTAATTCACAGCTGTAAACAGCTGCATAAGGAGTCCGTATTTGCCAGCACAGTTCGGAAATTTATTTTTCTTTACATATTAACACCGGGAGGCCTGGAGACACACTATTCACAATGCTGCAATATCTTTTGAAAATACACGCAGGATCACTCTCGAGGAGAAAAGGCAACGCAGAAAGAACCGTGTCCTTTCAGTACCACCTGGGGAGCCATTCTGCTGTGCCTTTTGCAACCGGACGTGTCTATCTCGCATTGGCCTTTTTAGCCATCAGCGCGCTTGTAGCAAGCGTGGGTAGAGTCCTTCACAAATCTTCGTTCGCGAAGCCTAGCCATGAAGATGATGATGATGATGATGATGGAGGAACACCAAATATTTCCCAAATCACCATAAATATCTATTGTGGTCTTTTTTTCACTTAGTATAAAACACTGATAATTTTCTATCTTCTTACCTCTTCTGAACTGGCCTAAACCCCATTTTAAAGTTTATTTCTAATGTTCTTTTTGTAATATCCTTTTCCACAGATGGTCACATTTCAACATGCTCAGGTAAACACTCAATCTTCAGTTTTTGTTCCCACATGTCCTTCTCCTCTGCTAAGGTACACCTTTCCACAGCCTGTGGATGCCAATATGTGCAATGTCTTTCTAGCTGTGAAACTCTTACACGACAAATCAGTCTGCCAGTACTAAACTGCAATAAAACTTTCAGATCACCGGCAGTGACAATAACGTGCCAGGTATAACGCTGGATGCTATGAAAATCTTCTCCTGTCAGCAGACACTGTAATGCAACACAAACTATATTGCAGGGAAGTTGTAAGCCATAAGAGGCCAGTAATAAAACACAACCTTCCCCACACATCTGTATCAACTTTGCAGAGTGTTTACAAGACTGAAACAACAACAGAAAAAGCATGTACCACCTAAATGTTGTTTTAAAAAATAGTATAGTAAGGGTAGCAAAATTGAAAACAAAACCAAACCCAACAGCCAACATTCAGAATCCAGGTAAAACTTGATATTCACCCATACAAATGGAACTCCATTTTGGTCAGTGCCATTGTAATGTCCGAAACAAGCAAGAGAGAAAATTCTATGCACTGCAGATGCTCACAGGACTTCTGTAGGGACCAAGTGCTCAAGTATCTGTCCTTAGATACAATGCACTGCTTACACAGGGCGACTATGACACCTCCTTACCCACAGAAACCTGGCTATGGTCCAAGGCCAAATTCACCAAGGACCTGAAACAGCCACCAGCACACACCTGGAAAATACACTGCATCCGACATACGCTCATCCGCCGCGCATCACTGGGCTCAGTTATGTCTGGACTGCATTGGACAGACAGCCTTGTGGCTAAAGCCCAACTCCAAGCTCTACACAAAATGAAATTAAAAAAAAAAAAAAAAAAANAAAAAAAAAAAAAGAAAGAAACAGAGTAGGAGGAAGTAGAAAGAAAGAAAGAAAAAAATCCCGAACAATTAAGCCACCGTTACTGGTCAGGTTACATTTCTATTGCATGTTGGTAAAATGTCAAAAACTATCAACAAATTGATGTGTAATATAGTGAGACTGTAAAGTACAAAATAAAGAAATAGTTAGTCTTTTCCATAAGCACATCTAGCACAGATTTATGTTTTTGCTAAATAAAGTGCCTAAACAGGATTGAATTTACAAATTCAATAACAGCTCAAATCAGCACAAGCAGTTTTCTAGCAACATAAGCTTGTAATCATCCACATTTAGCAGTCTGACTTTAATTAGCTATGTACGCTGAGGATGCTTCCAGTAAATAATTAGGAAGTATCCTTTTTCAGCTCAGAGGATGTTTAACAATTCTGTTCCCAAATAAATAACTTAGTTCCATGTTGTGCAGTCTGGTGTTACTATAAAACTACTATGTGCAAATATTTTAAAAAAATAATGTTCCAGTGAACAAATCTTGTTCAAGCTTACAAGCTGGTAGACAGGAAGAAAGAAGATACTTAAAGCCATGGAATGTACCTGACTTTTTTCCTTTTATTTAAGCAAATCTGTAGAATGAGGATATCCCTAAAATTTTTTTCTTAGATATTTCAAGCTTGCTGCTGAATAAGATTTCAAGGAGGCTACACGAACTAACATTTCATTTCACGTGTGGTGTGCACCTAGACTCTGGTCTTTAAACAAAACCAACTGGAACTGAAGTTGCAAAACAAACATTGTGGTATAAAATATGAAAGAAACCCACCATGCAAATGTTGGCTTGTAGGGTAGTGATGTGGTTAGACAGTATTTCTAATCTGGATTTTTTTTTTTAATTCTTAATCCTTTCTAAAAAGCACATAAATCCTTACAAATTCTCACAGTGTGCCCTCTAATCTTTTTAATACCAAAGCAGACTAATGTGTTTCAAGCATTTTCTACTGGGAACAAATCTCTGTCACTCAATACTCGGCTCACAAAAATAAACCCAAAAAAGCAAACACTAAGAAATCCACCTCATAGGTGTTTTTTCTCCTCCACTTATTTTATATAAGTAAATACTTACCATCAGCTTCCTACATAACCATTTAATTATACCAATTTCCTTTTACCAAGTCCTTCCTCGGAGGCAGAAGAAAAATGAGTTGCAGAGAGTGCGTGTGTGTGTGCGTGTGTGCAGGAGCAAGCTCAGGCAAGTGAGAGGAAACCAGAGCTGCCAGCGGAAAAACCTTTATTTGACTTACTGATATTGCAACTCTACACTAAGCAGCACATTTTCACTTGGTCCAGCTATTCTGTTATTTTAGTCAGACTGGATTCAATAGCCCCTGAACCATCTCTGAAATCTGGATACAACTTTTTGAGCGCTTTAAAAATGGGAGCAAAAGGACAGACAGCCCTGGGGTTGGAGCATTTGTCTGATGTTTGGGAGTCCTGGTTGAATTCCCTGCTCCATAATGGGCCGCCTGCATGACCTCAGGCGAGTCACTAAGCCTCTCTTTTGCCGTGGCTCCCCATTTGTAAAGTGAGGATTATTGTGCTTCCTTACCACAAAGAACTGCTTTGAGGATAACTATATTAGAGGGTGGGAGTCAGGCTACAGTAAAGGACCACATAAATACCCCGACTAGCAAAAGGCACAAAATTACCATAAACTTACAGGAAGCTGGATCTCATTATACCTTTCTTTTTTTATAAATCAAAAGAGGGGTGTTTTCAAAAAGCACGTATTCTCTTATGCAGATCACTGAACTCAGTTTTGTTAGGGACTAAATGCTACACCTTATGCTTCAAAACATTCAGCATTTAAAAGAGTTTCATGCAATTCTAAACCTGCTTGATGGTTTCCCCTTCTCACACACCTTATTTCCTTTCCTCCAGCTTCTTTCTTTACCACAGGACCAGTATGCACAAGGACTAACTTGTGGTTACCGTGTTTCTATGCAAGTCTAAAACTTCACACATTCTCCACAGAACTACAGACGTGACTTTTTGGGGCCATGTAACTTTTGGCTACCTTTTTAGTCTTGCTCTACAAGACCACACAAGGAAGCATCCTGCCTCCTGCCAGGTACCGGTACCCAAGAAACAGCATGTAGGAAGAACAATAAACAGTAAAGGATCAGCAAATGTGGTGAACTTGTGTCAGTTTGGGAGATGGGAAGAGGCTGGAAACTGGAACAAGTAGTGAAGGACTTGTAACATCACCAACCACAGTCACACTGGTGCTCTGGTGAAGGAATAGCAACAAGAAGTTGCAAGTAGGACTAATTTGAACTGGCAAGACTATTAACATAAGAGAAATAGATATTTTCCCTTTCTAAGGGGCAATAGGATACTGTCCACAAATCATGCTTTTGTGATGTTCAGATTGCTTGTGGTCTGCTATTCGCGGGTCTTGCTAAGTACTGTAGTCAAAGCAGAACCTCAGAATGTGTCCTGACACTATAGAAGCAAGTGAGATTTTCCATCAGTCCTGACTTGATTGGGGATTCTTCCTCTGTTGTCTCATCCATATGATCATCAATACCCTTCTTGTTCTGAAGGATAGTTTCTAGAAAAGTTTCTAGAAAGGTCCTCTTGTAAAAAAAAAGAAATTGCAAGGCATTTTCAACCCAGACTCCTAAATGTCATGTCCTTTTCCCAGTAAAATTTGATAGCTGCTATTAGACATGGCAGTAGGAACAGGACCAGATGCCAAATCTTCATGCACAATCCCATGATCCAAAAACTTTGCAAGTTTAAATGCTGACAACACCATGCATGTAAAATCCCTGGGTTTGTTCCCACATCATGCATTTGCATAACTGACCCACACAAATGGGAATTACAGATCAATTTGCAACTTGTGCTAAAGCTTAGACTCAGTAAAGTGACAGCAGAAGAACTCCAAACTAAGTTGCAATTTGATTTGTGATGATCATGTTGAAGATTTCCCAGAAGCAAGCAAGTTCCTCAAATCCCGTAATTTCAGTGCCTTGAATCTCCCATTTGGCCCATCAGCCATGAGGCCCTGCATTAGCAAGAATCTTGCTTCTACACAGAAGAAGAAAAGTATAGGTTCAAACTGTTCCAGGTGCTCATTGTAACAAAATACTGTTGCAGCCCCTGTGTTACATTCTGAAACAATTATGTTCTCCAGGATGCTTCAAAGGCTGAAACACCATCAAGCTCCACAGGAAATGTAGCTGCATGTGAAATTCTGATACAGAATTTGACCTGCAAAATATAGTAGGATCTTTCTGAAATGAAGGTCATTTTTTAAAGTAGCAATGTATGATATCTTCTAGAAGTTTGGCCTACACTGTTAGAGATAAGAGGAGATCGAAGGTGTTTTGGGGCAGATTTCCTTTAGTTTACTGTGTGCCTTTTGTATTCTTGCAGGAAGGACAACTATTTCTTTGCATTCTTTCAGGGTCACTTCTGTGACCCTCAGTTCATTAATTTTTGTTGAATATACAAATCACCACAGTGGTACTGTAGAAGTGGCTGACCTGGTGGGACTGAGAACAAACTTCATAACTAATATTCAGCTGACAAGTTTCTAAAAGTCACTAAAAGATATTGTCATACAGCTTAGGTGACACAGAACCTAATTATTTTTAGTGGTGAGAGTAAGAAGAGCATCTCTTTCTCTAATCGACAAATATTGTGCTTTTATTATATTTGCATAGCTAATGCAGCATGGACTTTAACCTGAAATGGTTTCCACAGTACAATCACATGGATGAGTGAAGAATTTCATCCTGATCTGATGTAAAAGAATAACTCAAGATGATGTTAATGATCTGTATTTATTTAAAGATAGGTTTACTAGAGAACAAGAAGGATGGAAGTCAAAACCTTTATTTATATAAATTCTACAAGAAACAAAATCAAACAAATGAAAAATCGCACATGTTTTTTTTAAAGGAAAATCATGCCCTCTGTAGGTGTCTGTGCTGCCCAGCAAAAAATAACTAACAACGATTAGGCTTTCTTCCAGATACACAGTTGTAAACATCCTGTGGTTTTCCTCAATTTATCTGTGCTGTTTAGGGTACTGAAGATACCAGGCTCCCTGGATCTGTACAGATATCCAACTTCACCTACTCTCAGTTGTCATGTTGCTGCAGCAGAACATCCAACGTGAGCCCTGGTATGTGCCCTTGAACAGTTGCACCTTAAAGGTTTATTGATACACTGAAGTAGCTGCAAAGGGTATTTCGGGTACAAGGAAGGGTGTGGAAATACATATAAGAGTGAGAAATGGTTGTATACTTTTGATAACATAGAATCATCTTCATTATAAACAGACATACTACGTTATTCAATTATTCCATAACCACTGAGCATTAAATTTTAAGAAAAAACATGCCCATTACAAAGCAGCTGAACATGTGTCTCAAAAGAATGCAGTGACATTTTAAGACTCAAAACCTTGCATGTTTGATTTGAAACATCAGATTAAGAAGCAATAAATCAGGAGAGATCACAGGAAATACAGCTCCTTTGCAGCTGTTATCTTAGAAGAAATATGAATAACTATATGTGACATACATTGGGCAGGTTCAGTACAGCATCCGTACCTAAGAATTATTTTATAGCAGCAAATTGAAGCCAGAGGGAAACCCAGATGGCAAACGGGATGCAAGTTGGGCTTGTTCTTGCTGATTCCAAAGGGGCTTCCTAAGGCGAAGGGGCACACTGGGGAGAGTAATTAAATCTGACTTCAAAACCTCCTACAATTCTAGTTTATAAGCAACACTTAAAAAAGAAAGGAAAAAAAAAAAAGGCAAGACCTACAGAAAGGTTTTCAGTGAACTAAGCAGGAGGTCACTGGAATTAAAATCTACTCGTTTTCCATTAAAGGATCATTTCTAATCCTCAATATATACCAAAATCCAAATAACTTTGTCTTGAGAAGGTTTGGACTAAAAATCTCAGTCTGAATTTCATCATTGACAGTTGGCGTCATAAACGATCAAACTTCTAATAGCATCTTTCATAGTCCCTAAAGAAGGATTGCCAGGTTATGCAGAGCAGGCACTTAGAGAATCTGAAGAAAGAGAGATTGCACCAGTCCTCATCTTACCGACAAACCTTCATATTTAATTTCTGCCATTTATCTTGTGCTTTGCAGGTACAGAATAACCGCTACAAGCTGGTGTTTATGATAGAAACATGCATGTGACAAAGACCATCCAAAATTCAGGGAGACTTCTGGGTGTGGGTGTGACCTTGATCACTGAACTGCAGGACCCAGACTACTAACCTATTTTTGCAGGAAGGAAAACAATTTTCCCAATGCTGTGCTGCCTTTCAGGACATACACTGACGCCAGTAGCAGAGAAATCTGTAGGAAAACACTTGTTTCAGGTCATCTTCACACAGCAGGTGAGAATTATCACTGTTTCTCTCCAACTCACATCTATGTGTCACCAGTAACTGAACACCAAAGACTACCTGAGGATCAGCTGGGAATCCCAGATGACCAGTATTTAAGAGGACTTGGGTGAAACATTTAGAATAGAGGCTCTTGAAACCATCTTGAAATGCAGCTTGCAATTTTAGAATAATTTTCAGTGCCAGTGGAGGTAAAGCATGTCAGTATAAGCTGATAATAGCAAGAAGTTTCAGGTATACAAGCACAAATTTGCAACTATAACTCTGGCTTCAGACCTTAATACTCCACATACACAAGCCAAATAATACTGCTTTGCTAGCAGTAGTACTTAGCACTTAAACAATACCTTCCGTTCAAGCCCCTTAAAAGTCATTTCTATGCATTGACTCTCTCAGTTTTGAGGAAGAATGATTCAGTTCTTCAATTACCTCTTCTAAGATTATAGAGAGAAAATAAAAAGTAAAACTAAGATCTCAAGGATCCAAGAGCTCAATAAAAAAATTAAAACTTTTTAAAAGAAAGAAAAATCTTAATTCCTATTTATCTGGTAAGGTAATTCCTTTTAGCTGAGTGCAGGTTTCAGCAAGGCTTCTAGCAGAGCTAAAAAGTTTAATTCTGGTGCATGTTAGCATGGGGCAAGTTTTGAGAGATCTGCCCACCGCTTGATTTAAATAAAAAGATTCATAGAATCAGTCATACTGTACCAATGTCTTAGTGGTGGTAGAACCTCATGCTAAATCAGCATATTAGAGTGGAATTCCCTTTGGTCTGGATTTCTTTTTTTTAGGTTCCACATTTCAAAGAATAACCACAGCATTAACTTTTCTTGATGCTGATGCTGCAGGTGGCCAATTGCTATTGCCCATTTCCAAGCCAGTAGGACCACAACATTGCATGAGAGGTGAGTCATGGAAGATTTGTGGTTCATAAACCGCAGAAGTTCAGACTCTAAATTTTGCTTTGTGCTTCAGTCTCAAACATATCCAGAACTCAAAAACAAAGAGACATGGGTCTGCCAAGTTCTATGCCCTTTGGGAAAATGAACACATGTAGTCTACTGGCTGAGGTGTGTGAACCCTGGGGTAACACTGGAAAGAAACTTGTTGCCTTCAGCCAGAGATAGACAGGGCCATGCATAAACACCACTAAGTTTCAAATTATATTGCAAATACTTAATACTAAAGGAATTAGTTCTTCATTTGAAAGAGCCACTGGTTCTTCCTGCTGAGACACTCTGCACAAGGCCAAATTCTGTGCTGCCTTCTATTCTATGAACTCCCATTAACTGTCAACAGAAAACCTAGCCCATAAGCTCTCCTGCAAGTTTATTTTTTCTGGAAACAGAAGTTTTGTTCATGCGTGCAAGCCAGCCTACTCCACCAATCACTGCTATACATCAATCCTTAATAATGTATTTGGCACAGCAAAGCAAACAGAAACATCATCTTGCTGAAAAAAGTCATAACCTAGATGTGAGATGGGGCCATAAAATGACAATACCCTTTTTTTCTTAATTAACAAACAGTTTGATTAATTTCCTTAAACTACTATGTAGCACGCAAAGCTTATTGCCGCAAGATGCTTTAGACAGCTGGACAGTTAACAGGAACACCTCCAATAAGATTGCAGAAGAAAATTTTTTACATGGGTAACAGCTCTCAAAAGTTCTGGATAGAGCAATGCCTATCCAAGGGAATGAGCTTATGGGTGGCCCACAACACCCACATGGTCTTCCTGTGACCTTTTCCCATCTGTATTCATAGATGGATAGAAGTGAAACCTTTAAGAGTGTCATCAAAGAGAGCTGTAACAGAGATCAAGAAGTTAAAGCACTCTTCAGATGATTAAATGTGAACCCTACATGCATCCTTTGAGCTGGAGACTTCTTTTCTACTTCTACTGTCCAGATCTGAGCAATGATGTAGCCAAACAAGACCAGCTCCTAACACTGAAGCCATCTGTCTGCTCTTCTCACAGCTGGTAAGGTTCCACATCCAGTGCTGCAAGCTGCACTCCAAGCCTGAACTAGCTGCAGGCTTCAGAAACAAGCAAACAAAAAGTGGTGGCATTTTTATAAATTCTTAAACTGAATAATTTCCCAAATTGAACCCACTACATGATGCTGAGGTGGCAATGATACAATTAAAAGCTCGCTGCAAAGAAGATGAAGACAAATTTGTTCTCAATATACACGGGGAATAAGATGTAAAGTCATAAGCTTTTAATTGTACCAGGGACAAATCAGACACTTGGGAAAAAGTTTAATAATTAAGCATTCCTGGAAGACATTGCTTAAGGAGTCCTGTGAAGTCTTCACTGCTGGAAGCCATATAAGTGTACGTCAGAAATGACACGTACAGTTGATCAAGCCTTGGATATGGAAAAGACTGGATGGCCTTCTGAAGTCCCTTCCAATCCCATAACTCCATGATTCATCTAACAATTGATGTCAAATTTGGACTACAATATAGGACATTCACATGCTGGATATGGGCCAGCAAGACAACTATTACTCTGAAGAGAACACCATAAATCTGAAAAGAAACAACTGTTATGAGGTGAAAAAAAAATTCAGCCTATGAAAACGACAACAATATCAATATATAAATCATTAATGTTGCAGAGTTTAGGGAGAAGGAGTGAGACAGAAGGAATCTGGTTTAGTCTTACTTAAGCACCAGTTTGCAAATCTCAGCCAAATGTCCATTTCTGATAACAAGTGAGCCCAGCTTTCATTTGAGACTGCAGAGGGTGGAACATTCAGAGCAACTGGAATACTCTCCTCACAGGCAGTGAAAGGCAGGAGGTGAATACACTGCCAGGCGGAGATGATCCCTACCAAGGACAGAACAGAATAAAAAATAAATAATTGTGATTAAAACAAACTAAAAAAAAAAGAGAGAGAAAAAGAAGGAAAAAGAAATAAACAGGAGATGAAAGAAACAACTCTGAGGATGCAAAAAGTTGCCAAGGAGGGGGAGGAGAATGGTCATACAGGCAGAGAGAAAATAATAAAGAACATATGATGAAGGCTGTCAAAGACTGACCAATATTCAGATATACTGGCACTGTGGCTGAGAATCATGGTGGCTCCGTTGTTGAATTCAACAGTTTTATTTGAATGAACTTTAGGAGGTTTTCTCTGATTTCCAAAGCCTCCAGTAAGAACAAACAAATGATCCAAGAATGAGTGAGGTTCATACAAACCTTTTTTGACTGACTTTCATCAGCAAAGTTATTTGTTGAAGAATCATTCTCTCCAATGTCACCTTCCCCGTTTTTTAAGCTTTGTTGTTTGCAAAGTGTTTTACATTTCTCCCCACCCAAGTGCCTCACTCAATCTGTCCAGTTGCCAGTTTAGGGCAATTCTCCTTTTTATGAGATCCCAACAACAGCTCTGCACGCCAATACTGAAAGTGAGCAGGTCAGAAAGATGCCAATTATCCAAGTGTTTACACAGATGTGAATAAAAATGTGCAACGTTGATATTAGAAACAGAGAAATGCATTCTTCACTTTTTTTTTTAGGATAAAGCATTAAAGAAGACTTAAAAAAAACCACATATGGAAAAAGCTAGTTCTTTACACATTGCTGACACTTCACATCCCATTACCTCTCTGGTGTATTTCTTACATATACAAAAATTAATTGTGTTTTCTCCATCCTTTTTTTTTTTTCCAGTTCCTTTTGCGTGTAGTTCCCTTCAGAGACTTCTTCTTTAATGATAAATTAAGAAAATCATCCATCTCCTTCACTTAAATTAGGTCCCACTACCACACCGAGATAGCTACGCTTCTCAGCAGACCAGCATATTAAAGCCTTGACATAAAAATTTAACCTCCCTCTGTTAAATTTATTCTGACAACCAATTCCAGCCATGAGGACAGAGGGCAGAACTTGGCCATACCTTTTATTCCATGAGCAGTATATTGGAGGTGAGCAACAGGCAAAATAATGTTGTCTCACTTCAGTTTTGCTGAAGTCAGCAGAAAGATTGTCAGTGCCTTCAGCAAGACCTGAGTAGGGAACCATGTCCAAGGCAAGCTCTTCATTTACAAGCACTTGCCAGGAGACTTCTGTGAGCTCCATACAGAGCTCTACAGGCTCTGAAAACCACTTTAGAATTGAACACTCTGCAGAGAAGCTCTCAGAGATTCATTTATCAATTCTTAGTTCTAGGTGTTCAGACAAAAGGTACTTAATTAACTTGGAAGTGACAAAAGAACTGGGAAAAGCAATCTTTGATTAATATTGATGAGATCAAAAATATCAAATAATTTTGTAAAGCTTGGAGAGGAGAATTTAGAAAATATCAATAAAATCCATACCATTTCATACCAGGAACAACAAGAAAGTTACCCCATGAAAGTGTCAAATAAACATGGGAGTTCTGCAAGCCACACAGGACCCCATTTTAGAAAAAAAAAAAACTCCGTGCATTGAGAAGGTGAGAGAAGAATAGAAAACTACTTTTCCCAATCTGGTCTCAGATATAGCATAGACACAATTCTAACAAAGAGTGGTTGTCCAGTTGCACAAGAAGATTGTTTTCTCATGGAGATTATTAAAACAGTGTTTTTCGAATAACAGACAATTATATGGACAATCTATATCCAGAACCAGTAAATAGAGAGTAGAAATAATTTCACTGAAAACTGCAAAGGTACCTGAACAGAAAGTTCATTGGTCTTGCTGAGGAAATTCCTGGAATATTTGAACCTCGTGATGCATATCCAAGTCTGCCGATCATGGAATGTTTAGGCTTTGAATTTAAAAGATGCCTCCAAAATCACATGCAAAATAATTGATTTTTGAAAACTGTAGCAAGTGCAAACATGAATTAAGAGAAATCAAGCCCTTAAGTATCTACTTGTCTCAAAGGGAAAAAAAAGAGGACTCATCAGAATGAGGTGGGGGTTTTTAACGTCAGGTGTGGTTTCTGAGGAATCTAGCTTTATTCAGAGGAATAAAGATAAGATAAATAAAAAAATAAGACCTTATGAATATGTAGACTAGTTACGTGTATCACTAAACAACTCCAAATCAACATAACACTATTTTGTCAGCAAATTCTAAACCCTCAGTAAGCACCTCTAGGATCCATAGCACAGGAAGCCCAGGTGGCAATAAAAGCACAAAGACCTTTTTGCATAGCAAGTTAGAGGTCTGTAGTGGAATTCCGGCCATGCCACAGCATCAGTTTCTGTGACCCAGCCCTGGCAGTGCGTTGCCACACAGGCTCAGGGAGCACAAGGATGTCACAGGTTACAACACAGGGAGATTTCCCCTACACCTCAAATACTGTTCCTCTGTTCCTACTTTTCCTGTAAGCACAACCACTTTGCTATTTTTTCCAGTAGCCACGGACCCCTTCCCTGACAACACTGAATCACAGAACCATTAAGGTTTGAAGAGACCTCCAAGATCATTGAGTCCAACCTTTGAGCAAATAGTAATGCTTTTACGATTACTATTATGTTTCCATAAGGGAGAGGAATGCTTTAAGGTACAGAGCTAAGATCTAAAAGTTGGTTTAAATCAGCCTATTTCCATAGGGCCACAGAAGTCAAGCAGTTTACACTGGGTAGGGATCCAGTAGCACATCTTTCTGTAAAAGTTTTGGCAGCTCACTGTAAACCCATTAATCTTGAACTACACTACTAACAGTTCTGGGAGATCTGCAATCACAATGACTCTACATTATTTATTCTTCTGCTTATCTGACAGGAAAAACCAGCCTCCAGGAATCTGCTTGGTGAAGTACAGGACAATGCATGATTTCTGCCTCTGAGGCAACAGCCTCATATTTGGAATTACTTTGTTATCTGAAACCAGAGGTAGAGTAGCTAGTGAGAGTTTTCTTCTTTAGATTAAATAGGTGGTCCTGTTTTCAAATAGTGGAGATATTTCAAAGCATCTTTTTTATTGCTTTAATAGATGACTTTTAAGCAGAGTAACCCAAGCAAATTCCAATCAAAATCCCGTAATTCGAAGAAAGGGTTGGGATCCCAAACTTACAGATTCTGCTTCTGATACTTATTCCCAACATTACCTCATAGACTCATGAACACAAATTAAAAAAAAAAATCCCTTTTTGACAAGTCAGGAAAAAAAAAGAAAAGGGTAATTCCTACAGTCAGGACAGACACCGAAAAGACTTGCTACTGCCCTATTTTCTAGTTTAAAGTTTCTAATGGGCAATAACAGCAAAATCAAATAACAGGATGCAGCAGAATTCCAAATAGGAATTGGTTTGTTGGTTTAACAGACAAGAGCAACTTTTCTCAGCACAGTCATCTAAGTCCATGAGATATCCAAAACAATTATTAACCACTTACTACAAAAAGGTAGTTGCTTCTGTGCTGGGAAAGACAGACACTATCTGGATTTATTGGTGCTGACCATAAAGAGAGATCTGGAAGAAAATAAGAAGTTAATGAACTGTTACAGGTTTTTGATATTATAATTAAAAATCTTTAGAGCAAAATATGAATAAAGAGCTGCCCAATTTGAAATGGTTTCTTGTAAATCTAAAACTTAGGCCAGTTTCCTGAGGTTGGCAAACATTTCAGTTACCATTGCCATCCCTAATCACAGCAAGTTTTTCCTTCCAGCATTGGCTTTTCTCTGAATTTGAAACCCAAGCTTAATGCAAAGCCACATCAAGCAGAAACAGGATAAAATAGATCCATGCTGAGCCTGTATGGGTAAAGCTGCAGAGATTCTTGCTGCTCTAGTCACAATAATAGTTTTAGCTGAAAAAACTACTGGTCCACTTCAGCAAGTGGCTGCTTTGCTGCTGTGCCACACAAAGCCACAGAAAAGAGAAGCTAGCCTTCTCCTAGGTTTTTTTTAACATATATTATCTGGGACACAGCAGCATAGAATCTTAGAAGCTTGTAAAATGAATTAAGCAGACAAATGCACTGTATTTGTTTTCAGTTCAATAGAAGGCTTTAATATTGAATACATACGAAGGAAGAGACGCGCTAAATTGAACGAGCCTGGAGGCTTAAAGTGATATTAATTCCACTTGCTTTCAACCATGTGGATCCAATGATCAAAGAGATTTGGAAGCCAGGAGGGAATAATGGAAATATCAACACTCAGCGATATTCCGTCGCCTCAGGGCAGCACAGGACACTAACAGATGTGAGGAGAGCAGCAGGGCCGTCTCTGCTCACACCGAAAGGAGGCAGGAACTACAGTCACACTGGATTTTCATGCACCAACCTCAAACCTTCAAGATGCTGTTATGAAAGTGTGCCAACTGCACATCTATCCTTTTGCTTTATAAGCTTCATAAGATGCTGTCCTGGTTTTGACCGGGGTAGAGTTAGTTTTCTTCTTAAACCACACCTTGTTAAACCATAACCAAAACTTTCTATATGAAGCACCACTAGTGATGGCCAGTGCCTCTTAGCATGGCTTTGAGGCTATGAAAGATGAGCACCAAAACACAATTGTGGTAACTGAAAATTATCAGGTAAGTCTTTTAAAGAGACCAGAGACAGGGCTGTGGAGTACACAAGTGTTTATTTGAGCACTTGCCACAGGAGATAAAATCTTGGTTTGAGCTGTTTAAAAAAAGCATTTCCAGACCTGGTATATGTATTTTGCATTATCCAGAACTGATAATGAGCTCAACTAGAAATACTGGGTGTTTTACAAAAAAAAAAACCAAAACCAAACCAACCCCATGCCCCCACCCCCACCCTCCCCCAAGAGTCAGAGCAACTTTTTGCCAGAAGGTTCTTCCACCAGCACAGGAGAGTTCGATACAATTGCACTTCCAAATCCAACTAACCATGAAAGCAAGTTCTCACAGTATTAGGGCCTAAATTGTTCTCTACATTCTCGTAGAAAGACAGATCAGCTGAAAGCCAGTATATTATTTAGGTTTTTATTATATGCCAAGCCTCAATTCTGTGCAATAACAGACCTGATATTGACAAGGGCTGAGTGTTTAAAACAAGTGGTTAAAACTGGACATGTAATGAATAACTTCATACGCAGCTTTAGTATTCAACCTACCTCGACTTAAAATAAGGTTAAAACCTCACATTCAAATCCTGTTGAAATGAATGGGAAGGTTCCCCTGATTTAACAGAATTTTGAGCACACCTTTTGGCAAACTTCAACACTTACACTCCTTCATATTCTTCTGTGCAACACTTCCATCCAGAGAAGTGGTAAGTGTTCTTGCAGTAACTAGAGATTGTTGGAAGAGTATTTGATGAACTGCTCCTCCACAAGTATGCTTGTTTTGTTTTTAAAGTAGCAATTGTTTTCAAGGACTAGAGGACTCGGATTCTGTTGTTCTTATATGTGTAAGTTCTTTGTCTTTCTGCCTTGTTTTAAAAAAGTACTAGTGATAACTTTCCTGATGTCTTGCTGCATTTTCTAAATAGTTTAAATTTACTTTGGGAAGGTCCTGTGGTACCTTATAAATCTCCCAGAGAGTAGAAAAGGATTTTTGTGGGCTTTCTTTTTGCCAGATTTCCCCATGCTATGTGTATTTTAACTACTACTTTCTTTAGACTGAAATGCTGCCTATGTTTTAACCCCTCTTATGCTGAGCTGCTGCATCTTCTGCATGGAAGATTCAAATCACCAGAGCCCCAAATGGTCTGTTACAGGCAAAAAACCCCTTATGTGTCATTCAAATAGTTGGTAGACGTCCTTACTGTTCCAACAAGATAAGAATTGTTAGTGTGCAATAGTCAACTAAAAACAAGTTCCACACAAAGACATGTATCTTCAGGTAAAAAGGTGAATGATGAAAAGTAGATAAGCGTCTACTTATAATTTTTTAGCCTTTCAAACTGGCTGTGCTGCTACAAAGTTATTTCCCCCCCCCCCATTCTTTGAAGATGTCCAAGCTGATTTTCAACTATAAACCACTGAAGGTTGGGTTTTTTTAATAATTTTAAATCACGGAAGAAAAAAAGAATCAATGGAAGATTTGCACTGTAAATGTTAAAGAAATGAAACAGAAATGCAAACCATGTAAGGCATAGCAGTGTGCCCTCTGGTTTGAAAACACCAGCCATTTCTCCCTAATTGCTAATCCTAGTTAATGTCAGTCCCTCTCCTTAAGGACTGTGTTCACAGACAAAGCTTTGCACGTACATAAAGCTCTTCATTAATTTCGTGAGTCTAGTTAGATAGGTAATATTAAGTATGCACATCTAGATGGAAATAAAAATGAAGCAATGGCCATGGAATATAGGATACAAAACTCTGAGTACAACTTTCAGTCAGAAGAAGCAACGGTCCTGTGAAGCCTTTAGATGTAACTTTATTGGCATCTGACAGAAGTGAATCCTTGGCAATACTTCTGCATTTGAGTCAAGCAAACATTGAGGAAAGCAAATGCTTTAATGGTAATGATGGATTCCGAACTCACAGGGCATGAAAAGCACCACTGTAGCACAGACTGGGGTGCTGCTGACAGGTTTAAGGCTCAAGAACAGACATCCAATAAAAGAGCACATAAACATGGCTAAGTGAGACATCTGCTCCAAGTTACTCAGTTCATCCACAAGGGTAAAACTGGTTTGCATTGTTTACAAATAAATATAATAAATAATCAGGCAAATCTGTTGTTAGTTAAAGCATTAGGAAAAATACACCCTTTACAATGCCTCTTGCAGAAAGACATCTGGTCACTGGAACTCTGCAACCCAAATTGCTTACAGAATCCTTTATTTGGGTTTACCTTTTGTCTCTTCCCATTTAATTTTCTGCTCTCACAGGTCACTTTATTAGTTATGTTTTACAAGCAAACACCTTTTCTAGCAACAAAGGATGTAATAATTTTGGCCATATGCTTACCATTACACTCGAGACTCAACAATCAAAAATTATCTAACCAGAAAAAGATGCTAGTGTTTTCAAAATACTTTGGAGACAAACTTCTTCATCTATAAAGAACACAGACAACTTGTTTGGACTACTACACATGCAGCATTAGAGACTAATGTGCTTAAAAGACCAAACCTTTCTTTAAGGGAATCTGAGTAAGATATTTAAAATGAGAGCTAGATTTGCAGCTGTAAACTCTTCCCAGGACAAGCAGTTTTCCTACTAGTGCATCTTCTACAATCATCTGCTTTGTATAGTGTGATTTTTCATTCTAATCCCATTGAGAAGAGAATTAGCCATGGTATAGTGGCTTCTCTTGAGCTAAGCCAAGTGCAGAGCATTCAGCTCTTGAGCATTAAAAGTAAGATTTTCATTTGTTACAATTTATTTGACAGAGGTTACTAGCACAAACCAGTAAGGAAAAGCAGCACATATGAATGTCTTCGAGCGTTTTAAAGGAAAACAATCAAGGTCAGCTTCAAACTATTAACTTTCCGTTCTAACAAATGGTTTAACTTTCAGGCTCAACCCCTCTTTCTGAACTGGATTGACTCCATTAGGCACCCTAATTAGGGCTGCATATCAGCTGCTTCAGAGAAAGTACAGGACAAATCTCATTCACTAAGAAAGGCTACCAGAAGAAAAAATAACATCTAGAACATTCTACAAACAGAGTGGTGATTTTTATGCTAAGAGAAGTACTGCATTAACATTCTGGAAACTGGTGTATTTTCAGTATTGAAGACTCAGAGTCTTTTGGCAACTGGCAGGGACAATGATGGCACCTTGCTGTGGTTAAGCTGGAGGTGCCTGCTACTGTCAACACACAGACTCTGCCTCTAACAGCTTCTTCTCTTAATGAGGGACAATGCACACAAGATAACGAGCAAGCGATGAGGATTTGTGTATCCTTCTAAACCAGCACATCACAGGAATAAAGATGAAAATAAGAGTGAAAATGCAAACAACACGAAGACCCAATTAAGCCACTGTTGACAGCCCAGCACCAAAGCACCTTCTTTGCAGGTCAGACACTGCCTGTTCTTGGCACGTTATTTGTTTCTATTCGGTAGGGGCAGAAAAGGAGACACGTAAATTGAACTGCTGAAGTTCTGCAGAACACCAGGAGCTATCTTGACTTGCCTTCACTCAGTATTTTGTTTCTTGCTGAAAACGTATATTTATCACTGCAATGCAATCCAGACATGAAACCACAAAGAAATCAGGATATTACAACTGGTGGAGGATCAAAATATCTGCATTTGATCCTATGTGGATCATCGTGAGATTGACTCTGTAGGGAAATTATTGCAGCATCAACAAGAAGAGAAAACAGATGAAGCAATACCTCCTTATGATCCATTTTTGTCAGCTCCTGACCTCTCACTAGTGCTGAAACTTGGAAAAAACACATACTAAATTCAAACCTAATGGCTTTAAATGCTGGAAAATATACTTACTTCTCTGGAATGAAACTCCAATAAAAAAAAGTAAAAATTAACATCTTCTGCTCTTGTAAATTTTGGCTGCTCCATCTCTATTCATATTCTTTCTTTATGCCTGCAATGACATCACTTAATAATAGGGAAAATGGAAACTCTTTGCTAGCTTAATTTATGGCCCTTAAAAGGATTCAAGATACAAACTGTATTGAAGTAATGAATTTACAGGAATGAGACCTTCAAGAGTTTTATATAGATGTTATTTAGAGGTCCAGACACCCATGAACAGTGGAAAATACAATAATTCAAAATTCAATCATTGACATATCTTTAACCAGAAGAAGGCTATACTAGATTTAAGCTTGAATCATAAAAGGAAGAAAAAGAACCTCGAATATCAGTTTAAAAACAGATTCCTGTAATTGGCAAAAAATATTTTAGTCTAGACTTTTCATGTTTAATGCTCATAATAATTCATTTCTTCTCCTTTTATTGGCTACATAATATAATCTTGTTTATCTAAAATTCTTTGGGGATTTCTGAATCCACTTGAGAACAGACATTCATGAGAGGGGAATGGAAGGATTACAATTGATTGCATCAGTTTTTTGAAAAGGTGTAGTTCCTTTAATGTAGTATCTTAAAGGAAGCCTTTGTTCTTTTTTTATTGCACTGAGGGGGAGGGGACAGGGAAGGAAAGTCCAAACATATAATGTATAGCAAACTATCCTTTAACTGAGATTTAAATTTATCAGAGCTGTTAATTAATCTGGCAAAATTATATGCTACTCCCAATAAGGAAACAAACCTTAACTACTACTAGTTCCCATAAGATTTTTCAATAATAAGAAAAATATTCCCTTATATACTGAGTTCCCCAAAGAAATATTTCTGCCCTGGAGGACTGTGCAAGGAAAAGTGTTCCTCACTTCTAACAGCAAGCCTGCCCAAAGGAGAACCTCTCTTCCCTCCTGGTTACCTCTGAATTCCAAGACATCCAAAACAGACAGTGCTTTGCCTTCTCCCCAGGTAATGTATCAATGCTAAAACAATTGCTGTCAGCCACTGTTTTTTGCCTGTAGCTGAAACCTTGACTGATTTTGGTGCCTTTTAATAAGCTGAGATTTGGGATTAATCTAGTGCAGTATCATGGCCCATTCAGAGCTAACAGGTACAGAAGGGTACAATTCAGCTTCCTCTTTTCCTTTGCAACAGCTAACTCAGGTTAGAGGCACAAGTGGCAGCTACACCTAGAACTCTGCAGAAAAAAAGATAGGGAAAATAGCATAATGCAGATGAGACAACCTGCCTGGTAAGAAAGTAAGGACCCTGGCCAGAAACAAGGCTGTACTCTACAGGTTACTAAGCAATCTGCAAACAGAGAAGGTAGGGAGGTTAGACAACAACGTTAAAAGAAACACAGAATAATCACTGGTCCTGTAAGTCGAACCTGGTGGTTTTAGGTTTATGATACCCTGTCATGGCAAACAAAATCTACCCTAAGATGCTTCTAACACAACCATGGGCATCCATCTCCTAAATTGGGACTGAGCATAATTTTCAGGGTTACTGCTTGTGTGCTTGAGCTTTGTGAAGACAGGCGAAGAGAAAATAACCCCTTTGTTTAAAAACGTGATGTACAACTCCTTGACTCTGGATATTTCCAAGAGACATATAAAAAGTCTACGGGAAGAGTGAGGTGTAGAGACTGACAACATACACAGAAAAACATTTGCCACCTCCCTTAAGATGATCTCTTCCCTAGAATACCCAGGAACACAAATGCATCTTTCTTCCGTGTGTATTGATCACTGCAATCTATAAGCCTAAATTCTTCTATAAACCTAAATTCTTCTCCTCTGTGCCAATCACAGACTCTTGAATTTCTACAGATCTGAGTGAGACCAAGGCCTTTTCCAACCAAAAAGAAGAAAAAAGAAAAAAGACAACACTTACAGCTTTCACCCAGGATGATTTGTTGACTTTGGAATAAACAGTCTCATAAAATAAGGTTACTCGAAAAAAAGAATGTGTTTACATGAAAAGCGCTAGCACAGGACAATATTTCATTCGGTGCTGGAAATACCGGGCTGTTACTCTTGGTGTTTTTGCTTAACAAAACCTGATTGCTTTCCAGCTTTTTATCTCAAACTAAGATCAATACATTCTTAATTAGATGCTATAGAGACTTACCTGTAACAGATACAGTGGCAATTCTCTTTAAAAGATTGCAAATTACCCCTAAAAAATATGTAATTATCCTTGTACCATGGCATACATATTTTTGTTATCACTAGCTGAGGACTCAGCCTGACTGAGGATGAAGAGAGCTTATTCTTATTTTGTGTTTCAATTCGAGTACGAGCTGAGAAGTGAGGCATTTTGTGAGACTGCCAATTTTCCCATAGCTCTGACAGAAGAAGGAGACAGCAGTCCTTCCTGTGGCTTGACACACCTAACAGCAATACTACCCAGCTGGTCTTTGTGGCTCCCTTCAGTCAAATTACTATGATTGTTTTTAAAGGTCACACAGTGGACAAAATAACCCAATTTACCCTTAAGAAGCTTGAGTTCTCCTTAAGCTTCTCTGTTTCACACAAAAAACTGACACAAGCTTCTCTTGCTGCTTCACACAAATCTCACACTTAAGCATATTCTGGGCAGATACACACACTTTTGCTCACTTAGGAATAACATTTTTGACAGAAGTGAGTTCTCAAAAGCTGCGTAAGTGGAACTAAAGCTCAAAAATTTCTCCCCATCCTGTGCTCTAAGGCTGGTTGTACTCCAGTTTTTCCCTAACATACTTATGCTACCGTACAAACAACCAGAGATTGCAGACTTCAATTGGCCTGTAAGTCATTGAACACAATTTATGGGAAGACATTCTACTGTGACTCAGGAGTTAAAGCAATATGGTAACAATAAAGATGTGAACTATCAAAATCATGTAGGATCCAATGAGGCTTTCCCTCGGTACCATTTATAAGGATGCTTTGTAACAGATATCTGTCCTTCAAAAATAAGACAACTCTAATTAGATTTTTAATAGGTCTTCAGATAAGCTATAAACTGGACCACAAACTGGAAATTGAACTGAATTCAAACTAGTAACTGAAAATTTTTACTGAGTTCAAAGCTCAGTAGAAGAGACAGCCCGAAGAAATCACACAAGAGTTCCTCCACTTTTTGAAGAACTTTTAGAGAAAACATCAGTCACCCCGAGATGTCTCTAAAGCCATATTATTAATTTTTAAGATTTAGGTATCTCAGTTTTAGTGAAAATTGAACTCTCCTTCAGATTCCAACTTCTGGGTCCAATTCTACCATCAGTAGATGATACCCACCTGCCCAGGTAGGTACAATTATAATCAGTTAGAATCATGTTTTTATCCTTTTGAAACATTAAGTGGACTGAGCTTCTTTAGTCTGTGGCTTCAAGGCATTTTTCCAGACAGTGCATCATTCTTTTATCTTTTTCCTGAATCTTTCCCAATTTCAGCCTTCTTCGTAAATTGTGGCTACCAGAATTGGATATGACAAGTATAAGTGAATCATTGTCTCCACACTGTTTTACAAAAAAAGCAACACCCTGACCTCTCTCCTCCACGACTTTCCTTTCCCTTTGCTAAGTGTTCAATAAGAGCTTAATCAGATCTCTTGCCTACAGCATCACAAGAACAGTCCATATTTCCTTGTTTATCCAGTAATAGCCTCAGAACACTTCCAAAGCTGCTCTCAGATGTGACATCCCATTTCATGTCACCCACATTCTGCTCCCATATACATGATCTAACAAGTGACTGTTACCAAACGTGAGTCTGCTTTGCAATAAGATCCAGAGTAGCACATATGTGCTCCTTACATCATTAGTTAAAAAACAAACATGAAACAAAAAAAAATAGGAGAAAAAAACCCAAACAACTCTCTTTCCCAGTGAGGCTGGTATGCTGTCAATAGGTCCTTGGAATTATCCACTCACCTAGAATCAGAACATGGTGTACTGCAGTCAGGGTGCTTCTGATATGAGGGAATTTCCCATCAGATTTCAGTAGAAGAAAAGGTCAGGAGACAATAACAGTTTTGTATGTGTTGTATTTGAAACACAATGTGGATAAAAAGTATTGAATTTGATCCATTTCCAGTCAATCTTGGAAACAAATACCGCGCTTTTACTGATGTATTAATAGATGGACAAAATTCAGCTCTGATGCATTGATGCCAGGGATGGATTTACTTGGAGCATTTAGCCTGCTAACCCCATTAGTGAAGGACCAGTTGATAGAAAAACCGTCCCTGGAGATGTCACTACTTTCCCCTCTAGAAATACTAAGAAACAACCAGTGAATGATTTAGGGATTTTCCACCCATATCATTCATACAAATCTTCCATTGCTTCATGCTACTGACAGTCAGACAGGTAGCAAATATCACAAAGTGGCAGAGACAATTCCAGCAGGGAAAAAAGAACAGGGATTTTGCTAAATCTGTTTTCTACTGAAAAACTCATAAATGGAAACTTATTTGGCGTCTCTGTTAGAGCAGAATTGGCAGAGTAAGATGGAAAGCAGTCCTGTATCTCATTACTGCCTCTACTATCACTAGCTGGAAACTTTGGAAAAACAGGCTCCTTTCTGTTTAGATACAAACGTGCTGTTGCTGTACAGTGTGTCTGGCTTTCTCTTTCCATCTCCTTAGTTTGGATGACACCTGAATACAAAGGCTCTTTGTCTTTTTAAAGCTTCACCTACTACAGTTTATTTCCTACCTGACATCTATTTGTGATATCTTGGGTATTTCCTAAGGAACAATAACAATATCGGCAAAAGATGGGTAAAATGCCACCGCCACGCAAACATATGTGCTGAAGTGTTCCCAGTTGCGGTTAAACTTGGTGTAGTTAAACCAAGTTTTTGGTATTTTTCATTAATTAGGTAATTGCAGACAGATATGGATTTCTAAAAGAGGACTGTAAGTTAGTGCATAGGATGAGCGACATCAACAGCTACCCAGTTGAGGCAAAATGAGGCAGTAATTTAAGATGATGGGAAGAAGCACGTTGTGTAAGAAAACCTCTGCTTCATGCCAGGATTCCCCAGAAATAAACGATGATGAAAAAAGCCCCATCTAAACATCAAAAACATCAAAAGCTATGATACACGCTTGACAGCAGTTGGTGAACTATTTCGAAAAAGCTGCTACTTTAACAGAACAGGAAAGGTGTTCTTATGTCTCACATAAGCCTAATCAGGGCAGTACAGTATTCTACAGACACATCCAGGACAGTTCAAAGCTAAAATAGCAACATGAGCATGTTAATCCACTGGACTAATTATCACTCTTGAGACCTCAGCTAATTTTTCCAGGTATTTCTTTGCATAAGATGTATCAGCACAGAAAGTAATATTTTGCCTTGCCTTTCTAGTTTAGGAAATGCAGTTTCCATCCAAGAAAAGCAGAAATCTGAATTCCATCATTACACTCCTCTAAGTCTGACACTGAAAAGACAACATGATATAGGAGGCAATGGAATAGCTGACACTATTTCTGTATAAAAACATTTAATTTTTCACTTTCCCTTCTTTTTATCTGTAGTTTATTCAGTGCAAAGCATCTGTGTGCTTGTATAGAGTCAAGCACAATGGCATCACAAGCAGTCTTTTTTCCAGGTTCTCGCAGTAGGGTAGGGCTCTGTCTCACACATAAAGATGTCGGGGAAAATGGAATACTATAACCAGAGCAACACAGAAGAAAACAAAAGCTTAAGTCAGTCATATAGCACAAAGAACCATAGTCCCTTTGCACATCCAGTCTTTAGCTACTCATGTCACAGCTAACACTGGAAATTAGCCCCCCACCATCCTCTTCTCTCACTAATAAACTGATTTCTTTTAAAGTCACATACACTCAAAGGGCACATTTGCTACAATTGTGCTGTATTGTGTTCAGACAAAACTATCTCCAGTCAGATTGGGCTCTTTAGACACAGTGAGATCAAACAGCTCACAGAGTCCTTTGATGGAAATTTAATTCTTTAAAAATATGCACAAGGTAATTGAAAACACATTTTATGATATTTCAGATTATAAACAGTAGATCTCTGGCTGGGTTGAACAAATAGCATTAAGCCTTTTTCTTCCTTCTGAAAAACCACAGTGCTTGGCAGCACGAGGCAGTGATGTGTCTTCTGTACCAGCACAGGGAACCAGTGATTATAATGAAGAGCTTGTGGTAGGATGCAAATTGTACTCCAACAGAAGAAACTGTCTGTAATCAGTTATTGTTCATTCAAAGCTATTTTGTGATATTAGCATGTTTTTTCAAGATCTAAGCACAAGGCCTGGGTTTATTACGCTTCCCCCCCAACCCGTTCCCTTGCACAGGTTTTTAGGAAAAAGCAAAAGTAAGTATCCGTTGCTCACAACCTCCAGTCTTATCATCAGTGCTTTGCACTCTAGAACAGAGTATAAAATCCAATTGCAGCTTTGCTCACTTGGTGTTTAAACCTCCTCGTCTTTGCTAGTGCTGTGAAACTTTGAGAAAACAAATCTGTATGCAACCTTTATAGGAACAACAATTATAGAGGGAGACATGCTGATTTATCTGTGAACTACCACTTGCATACACATGGAGATCTGTTTGGTTCCATCACTAGTACTTTGGGTATTTGCTGTGTGAACAAGAAAGCCCTGAGCAGCAAATGCCGTGGGCTGTCCAGCACTGCAGTGTTCCGTGCTGCCAGACTACTCGAACTTTGCTTCTGTTTGTGCAGCAAGGCAGAGCCCTGTGTTAGGTGTCAGAGAAAACACATGTGAGGACAGGACAATCAAGGTCTCATCTTCCTCTAAAAAAGGTGGGATGGATGTGATTGAGAACTTTTCTGGCAAAACCATTTTAGAAAACAGTACCTTTGTTACAGCTGAAGTATTTCACGCAGGCTACTGTGAAGCAGGTAATTTCTAATAAAAGAAAAAAGGTGCAAAACCAGCCTTAACGTACTCCCAAAAGAATCAGGATCCAGGAGTCCACAGGTGTTCAAGACTGTGAAAGACTGCTTCAGACTCTACCTGAATCATACATAAACCAGCTATGACTTAATGCATAAGGAGTGTCTCAATGCATTTAAAAGGTCTTTTAGTAGTAAGAGCATAATGAATCTGTGTCTCCTCTTCCTCCTACCCTAAGAGAAAAATAGGTGGGGGAAATCCAGAACTGTCTGGGGTTCCTTCTGTGGCAGAACCACAGAAAAATCTTGATGCTCAATACATCTGGAGTCAGGGTCAATTTGAGAGTGTGTTGCTCTTCATTTGTCACATTTTTGACAGACTCTGAGCAGCTCAGCCCCTAGGTTTTCTCCTCAAACTACAAATTATACTACCTCAGTCCTAAAAAGAAAACAACTATAATTTTTATTTCCATGGAGTTAATGTTTCTAATAATCTTCTTCCAAATCAGTGACCCTTAACAAATACGGAAGTTTTACTCCTGAGTTGGAGCAACATAGGCCGAGGAAGGTTTGAAAAGTGGGCTAAGACTGATGTAGCCTTTCACTAGGGCAAAGTGCTCCTTGTTGATTGCTTCAGCTTCCTCACTGCTTAAGTCACAAACAAAAAAGCAAAGACAAACGTTAGTTGAAGCAATGGTATTCAACATCTCCCTCTCTGCTTCCCCCTCTGTCTACTTATGTTAACAGAAGCCTCTTCACTATGTGAGGGTTAAAGAGAAACCCTAATTTTATAGAAAATGCTTCCCTCACCTCAGAAGAAGCAGTTGATATTTAAACTAAGGCTTCCTGCTTTGTTAGTTTCACAAAAACACATACAGTGACTGAAAAAAAAAATCTATGGATTTTAAGTGTTAGGGTATCATCCTTGTTTTAAGCCATTGCACTTGTTTTCCCTGGGTCACTGAAAGAATGTGGTGCCCTTCATACAAAAGGAATAAGAAGTTAATGTGTGAAGTCTAAAAGGCTCCACTCTTCCATAAACTTTTCATCATGAAGAGATTCTTCATCATAACTAAAGTTTTGAAAAGTGAAACAATCCAGAAGTACAGTGTAGTCTAACAGTAAATCAAGTTTTAAAGTGACAGCACGCTGAAACTGTGCAGGAGGAACTGCAGTTCAATGTGTAGGGAGGCATCTGTGCCTAGGTAAAGCCCAGCAAACCAGTGGTGAGGCAAAAGTGAATGGGCTGCTTATTGTTCTGCACCACACTCCCTGGGTGAAGTGAAAGTACAGGAAAATGAAGTCTTTCCCTCTCACAACTAAAGCTTCAACAATGCAAATCACAGGGCAGCATTGACTTGTTAAACAGTTTCTGCTGGCTCTATTTTAAAGCTCTAAAGGCTTTGAAGTGGAGTTGTAAACTCAATTGATTTCAAACAAAAGGCTAATGTAATCCACTTTCAGCACCAGTACCATGCTGGCAAGTGAATACACCCTTCTCAGTAATCGAAATTACTTATTAGTGTTTAAAGCAATTCATTTCAGTGTTTTCAAGCCACTTAAGAAGTTGGATAGGAATGATCTTGGCTGAATTCAGGCACAAGGAAACCAAGCCAATATCTGGACCTGTTTTACTGGGGGACAGCGAGGCCTCCCGGAACACTGACATTAATATCTGACACATGTGCCCTTCTTGTCCCAAACTGCTTTCCAGGTGTTGCAGTTTCATATGTGACTTGTTACAGATGAGTCCTGGAGTGCAGCCATGTCTGAAGTAGGATGCACAGATTTAGCTGTGCAAGGTCAGCAGGATCAATCAGGGCAGTAGCAGACACTTTATCAGCTTAAGGAGTCGGGCAGCTCTCAGATTCAGACATTGGAAAATGGAAAGTTGGGAAATACTCGCCACCCTTTAAAAAATTCATAACACAAGTCATGAAAATGTGGCAACAAGATCAGAAGTCTGCAAGAACAGCCAAATGGAAAAAGATCTAGGTGGGAATGGATTATAAGAACATGGGACAGACTGAATGGAATTATCAGTTGTAGAAAGTCTAAGAAAAACAGGAACAAGTGGAACATAGAACAGGTCAAAGATTTTAAACCTTTCCAACAAGTTTCACAGCATTTGGCCCCTTTCTTTGGAAAGTACATGTGATACACTAGGGAAAAGGAATGACTCAAGGCAGAGTATGAAACTAAGCAGACTTTAAAGTGGCCTTGACATAGTTTTACAAATACACAAGAAAGTTCCACCGCCTGTTTCACGGGGTTTGAATTTCTAAACAAAAGGTAGACCCGTTGAGTTGGGATGGAAAAACCTCCAGCACAGTTTTTGAAGGCCAGTGCTTGGCAATGGGCACCCAGGATAACAAACACAGGAGTGATTCAAACTTCCTGAGCTAACTGGAGGCCTGTTCAAGGCCCAAGTGACTAGAATTGCAATCATATTGTCCAGGAAATGTATTCTGGACTAGATCTGCTATTTGACCTTTCATGTCTCTTGCAAAAACCTACTATGTCATTAATGTCCAGATGGATTTGGACAAGGAGAATCTGCTTTCAGTAACTGTAAAGGAAAGGAGAGAGGACACAGCCTAGGAGGATTTATTCAAATTAACATTCTCCTATTGTTGACAGTTTCCAACATCTGTCTGCTCCTTGTTTCTGCAGAACCAATTCCATGTGAAGAGCTCCCCTTCTTTGATAATGCTGATAATCTTCACTGATAATCTACAATGAATGTCTTGCAAAGCTTTACTACCTTCCTCTTCTACTTTCACAGGCTTTGACCTCATTCCAGACTGAAGCACTTTGAGACTAGCAGTCTCTTCCCCAAAACAGGACACTGAAGTCCTTTAAAATAACAGCAATTTGAAAAATATCACTAACAATCGTAATTAGAGGAATTAAGTCATGTTTGATATAGAGAAAGAGAAAAGAGATTTTTAGATGTATCTCAATCTCTCAGAATAATTTATTTTGATGCACTTGATTTATTTCACTAACTTTATTAATTAAAGTTTTAATTCATTTTATTATTTAAATAATTTTATTAATGGTTTATTTTAAGAAACTTAAAATAAAAGCTCATACAGTAAGTTTCTTGCATGTTCTCTAGCACAGATGAGCACAAAATCATTTTTAATGGAAAGGCCAATTCCTCCCATGTCAGATTACATAGCAACAGTTCTCCCAATCAAATTAAAAATTTTGTGCAAAATGAAAAACAGAAATAATTCTTTACTTTTGTCAGTAACAAAATACAGCATGCACATCCCTATTTCAAACTTCTACTTACCTGGTAGGACATGGTTTCTCTTTCACAACAGACAGGTAAAAATCCCAAATCCAGCAAGCAGGCAAACCTTTTCGAAAGGCAAAGAATTTGGCAAGCAGGGGAATGCCAGAAGGCAAATTCCTGTCTAAGTCCAGTTGAAACGTTATTAAAAGGTCTATTTTTCCTTTTCTTTTTACTCACTTCATACTTTCTCTTGTTTGCTGCTGCTCATCTCCAGTTAATGTTTAATTGAGCAGACTGAGGCTGCACAGATACTCGGAGGCTGATGTTTAGCTTGCCCTGTGCTGTTAAAGAGTGCCCAACACAATGCTACTCACCTTCATTACATACTCTCCTATTTTTCTAGCTGCTTTGATGCACAATGAAACAGTTAACGTTCACCTTTAGAGTTGTATCCACGCCATTTGAATTAGCCATCCATTGAATGAATGAGAGGAATTCAGCACCTCAAGGCTTCTTGTTTCAGGCTGCCTGCCAACTCAGGTGGCTGCAGCAGTTGCTGCACTCTTTCAACAAGGTTTCTCCACAACTACAAAAGCTAAAATGTTAGTTTGAGAACTTCTAGTAATAGAAATAGAGTGTAAGTGCAGTATCTGTCTAGTCCCCAAACTTTACCTAGTCCTTTTGAAGGAAAAGCCTGTCTTACTAGTTGAAAAGTCCTATGTCTGTTCACCGTTCTTTAATTTTCCTCAGGATAGTCTTAGGTAGGCACAAAAATTTCCTCTGCTCCCTGAAGATGACTTTCGTAGAGTTGTGTATGTTTACACTGTATACAAGCTGTATTTCAGTGTGCGTGGCCAGGGACAAATGCAGCCACCTCTTCAGCCCTAGAGGAGTGTGAAAGCTGGACTGTGACACAAATCACAAAAATAGGCACCAGGCCAGACACCAGAAAGCAAAGCAATTCTCATTCCTAAGTACTTGCTGGTTTCCCATTGATTGCAGTGGGAAACTTCCAAGTTCCCACTCCCAGTCTCTGGGACAGCAGCAAAAAATACACACTTTCTGAGCACAGCACTAAAGAGGTCAACAAAACAGCATGGCCCTGCAGCTTCACTACGCTGGCTCACACACCACTAATGTGACACTGGCATTGACCTGGAATTCACTCATGGCAGTTACAGGATTAAACAAGCAAAGTCCAGAGTGACAAAATCTCACATGCACTCTGCCCATGTGAAATACAATTGTCTGTCACTTGTCAAAGGAGCTTTACAGAACTAACAGCTTACAGTACTGCTTCTTTCACATTCACAAACATGAACCAGAGCACCACACTTCCATTCTTTCCGTGACAAAAGCAGGAAATTCCCCCCAACCATTATTTCAATATTTAAAATCCAAAGTGGACACTCAGAAAAGTTGGAGGCTGGAAAGACACATGGGTCCCAGTTAGGAAAGCAACAGCTAAATTACCTGGACAACAACAGTAAATAACTTCAACAAATAGAAGCAGAAAAGGCTTTAAAGATGATTAAAGCAACAGCAAGTGAAACTGAAGTGAGTGCATAGATGCTACTAAAGTGACAAAACAGAACTGAGATCACAAAGCAATCATTCTGATGAAATCAATGGAGCCACACTGAATAGGTAACTGAGAAATTCCTGGATGAAGCTCTAGCAGACAAGGCTACTGTGAGCCTTAATGGATGAAAAGAGTAGAGAATAAATAGTAGGATGTAGTTTGATCATTAAGTGGAACATTACCATCATGCCTGTAAATGAAGTCAGACAGCTCGAGATGTTGGAAAGCAAGCCACAAAACCGCCCCAATGTCTCATTCTTGTGCATATCCTATCTCCAGTGACCATCAGTAGCACTTGCCTTGGGAAAGAACACAAAGCCAGAGTAAGCTTACAGCAATTCTTTTCCAAATACACCCTCCTGGCTTCTGGCAATCAGCAGTTTATGGACTTAAGAAGTCAGACCATTGTGTTTCATAGTCCCTGAGTTTAACCTCTATGAATTTAACCTCTTTCTGAACCCAGTTTGGCCTTCTTGACATTTTATTGCAGTCAGTTTCCACAATCAATTGGATCATACAAAGCACCGTGCCTTGTATGAAAAAAAACCCCACCGAATTGTTTTAAGCTAGTTGTCTAAGTTTTACTGAGTTCTTTCTTTATTCAAATTAAGCTATGTCTGATTGCTCCTTGTTTACCTTCTCCCCATCATTTTTAGTTTTATGACACCCTCAGCCTCCAACAAAGATTTTTTTCCCAAACCGAAAAGTCCTAGTCTACTCTCTGGTCCTGTGGATGTCATTCCATACCCATGGTTTTTCTGCATATCTCTGAATCCTTCTCAGGTCTATCAAACCTTTCTGAGTTCTAGACAGAGCTTCAGATATATGTTATGAAAATACCAGAATAATTGTTTCTGGTTTATTCTGTATTATAATTTCTAACTTTGTTATTTGGCCACCTCAGAATTGAAAATTTGAAAGAACTATCCACTATCGAATAATGCCAAAACCACTTGCTCTACCTAAGAATTAAAATTACATTCTCCATCAACATATTGCATGCAGATTCACAAATCCTAAGTCGTATTTGTTACTACAATACTTTCTCACAGCTAATCTAGAATTAGCCCTGACACAATGCTCAACACAACAACATCTCCCCAGTGATGTAAATGCAGGAGAACATTTATTCCACTTCAATACAGTTTTTCAAGTAGAAAGTTGTTTGGGAATAAAGCACACCATGAAATAGTCTCGTATTATCCCTAGCACTTAAGGATATTTGACACAGAGAGAGACAAAAAGCTGCAAGAAAACATTCCCTCCATTTCTTAAAACTTGATCTATAATGAATAGAATTCTGAAGAAAAGCTGTGTGATTGATTCTCACTCTTAGCACTCTTGCTTTTTCCCCTTCTCCAAGAGTATGATAGAGGGATATAAACCAGTAGCCTCAATTCTTCGCACAAATACACACACACACCTCTCAAGTTAACAGAAAAGATGAAAACCAGCTGCCTTCTAATTTGCCTCTGCTCTAAGTAAGTGATTCCCACATTTATCAATATTTCATCTAGCTTTTTTTTGGCACCAACATTTTCCACATCACTTAGAAGTAGAGGGGAGACTAAGAATGGGAGGGGAGAACATAAATATAACTCCCACACAAAAGAAAAGAACCCCTCATTGCTGTCAGGTTTCGCAGTGGGACACTTTCTTTCCAAGATTAGCCAATGCCTTTAATGATTTTTCTGTCTCACAACAAAACTTTAAGTCATTTTCTGATTTTGAACAATCAGAACAAGCAAAACTAATATAGATTTCCTTTGGAAGTAGAAGAATGCTTCTAATTCACTAGTTCTTCAATGTTAACTCAGACAAAGATTAACCAATATTAATGCACTCTTTAAAACCAAATGTAGCTCGAAGGGTGCTTGGAAAAGGTTGCTTTCTTCTCACCTACTGAGAGCTTCCGGGTTCCACACATGCAACAGCAGGTTCCAAAACAGAAACTGGTTCAGGACACCTCTAGGATACCAAATCCACAGGTGGAATGCTGCTTGCCTGGATAGCAAGTGAGAGAAAACTACTTCTGAAGGCTCTTGGGAGGCAGAACTGGAGTTTTATCCTGTGCACCAAACACGCACACACACTCCCTCCATAGCACAGGGAAGGTCTCTGCTGGCTCCCTGGTAACCAGCTTTCTGTTTTGTTGACTAGACTGTTGGAAATCATTAGGGAAAGAAAAGCATGACTTGGCAGTAATGCCCTGGACTCAGAGTACACAAGTTGTGCCACCGTCAGGTTCTGTGAGAAGGGGTAACTACAGTGACCTTTGTTAAGGTATTTAATCTTTCCCGAACAGAGTTCCTCACCTCTTTCCTTGTAAAAGGATGGGATCTTTGTGTTTCTAAGTGGAAACTCCTTATCCCATGAGCTGTGTCTGCTGTTAGTGCTTGTACAACAACATGAACAGGTTTCAAATCTCCAGTCCTGAGGGATCCTGGATACACACCTTAAGTATCAGTTGCTATCAATGTTAACATTCACCTCCTCCTTCCTGTCCCCATCCTGTTCTCGTATTCTTATCCTTCCCTTTTTACTTACTCTAGCATTCAGCCAAGCACCAGGGAATCTGGATCAGGACTGAAAAGAAAATCATCTTACATTCCAAAGGACCAGAATTTGGAGTTTGAATATCTTTATTTCAAGATGCAACTTTTCAAAGGTCTCTGACTGCATAGTGTCTTAGAAATATATTCTGGGTTAAAGGCACAATATTCCTTAAATTCCTTGTTGAGGAGAATAAGACACGTAAGAAAATATAATTTCCATGAAAGATCAACAGGCAGAAATTGTTTGTCGCATCAGGAAAATATGGTCAAAATGTACCATTGCTTGCTGAGATCCAGGAAAGTGTAGAATTGAGATGACAGAAACAGCTTCAGAAACTTCAAACTGGGTGAGCTGTCCATGTTTATAAACTATGAACCGGGACGTTGAGCAACCCAGTCTGGTGGAAGGTGCTCCTGGCCATGGAAGGGGGTTGGAAATGAGATGAGCTTTAAGGTCCCTTCCAACACAAACCACCCTATGATTCTATGAACCAGGACCCCACACAGACGGGAGTTCACCAGCTTTATGAGATGCTGAAGGAGGGCTTTACCTTACCCAGGGATGAGGATGAAAGAAGGAAAACCAATAAACAGATAATATGACGGCCGAGTCCCAGGAAAAGTTAGCTGGAAAGGAACTCTACACATCCCTAACACAAAATCCCACTTGAAGTAGAACTACCTTCAACACCTGAAGAAATCAGTTGGTGTTTTGTCTAAACATGCCTTCAATACCTCCACAAACAGACATGCCACAAAGTTTCTGGGTAACCAATTCCACTGCTCCGCTACCCTGCCAAGCTTCAATAGCAACCACTCAAGCTGCCTCTCATTTTTCCATCTGCCACTACTGAGAAAAAGCTCAGCTGATTCATCTTTGTAGCTCCCCTTCAAGTAATTGTAGGCTGTTATTTGACTGACAGCTCAGTAGCAAGACTAAATATGAAAGCTTTGTAAATCTGTCACTAGAGTAGGATACACTGAGCAATGAAATCTCTTTGGAAAGTAAAGAGTGAGACTGAAGAGCAAAATTTTCAGTTTCCCACTAATTTATGGAATTTTAAATGAAATAAAATAGTTTACAGTACAAAACAGCAATTTCATTAAAGATAGAGTTCAGTTAAAAGTGACATTTTTCTCCCACGCTATTTAAAGAGAAATAAAACTTTTGCCCTGTTGACTGTGATTCCAGGCTCTCTATTCCTCCCAAGAAAGAAAATAAATTTCAATATAAGCTTTTTTCGCCATTTTAAGATAGGGCTGGAAAAGGGGAAGAATTTAATGGGTATTATCTGCTCTGTTGGCACTCAGAAAGGCAATGATTGAGAGAAAAACCACCCCATGGAATATGTAAAAATGGATTTAATTACAAAATATAATTATTTCCTGCAAAAATATCCATTTTAAAATTTATTCTCTTCCAAGTTTATTGTCATTATCGCAGTCTAAGTTATATACTCAAATCTGTTCTATTACAGGACATTTATACTAGCCTGTTTCTTTAACCGAAACAAACACACAGTCTAACTAGAATAGTATGCTTAAAGTTAGTGTGTTCATGCCAAGACACTGCACTTTCACTATTATTTGTTTTTCTTCCCTCTGCTTCTGAGTGCTTTTGGGATGTGTCTTCATAAAGCAGCTATTGAACTCACACAGAAAATTAATATTTTGCAATATGCGTTCAAGTTACTTTAAAGGTAAAATTTTGGGTCAACTAACTGATTTGGGGAAAAAACAATAATACATTTACCTCACTGAAGCCAAAACTCCTCTCTAGGTAATTCTCCCTAACTTGAAAGGTCGAGAGCACCTAATGTTTCCAACTCAAATGACTTTTGTTCTTGGATGAAAACAGGTTAGTGACCAGATCCAGACTGGGTGCAAATCCAGTGAATCCACATGGTCTCAAACACTTTGAGAAGAAGAGTCATGGTCGTGATAAGCATGAGCTGATCCATCCAAAGTGTGGAGCCCTTCATTTCTGAGTGAGAGTTGTCTAAACCTGGCCACTCTCATAAAAATCAGCACTTCCATACTGGCCCAGTCTCCTACGCAGCTAAGTCAAGCTGCTAAAGAACTACAATGAGTTTTGTTACTGTCTTTCTACATAAATTTCTGTTCTTATTAGGTGGCTTATTCAGCCCATATTAAAAAGTTCAAGTCCAAAATCAACTGTTGCAGTTTTATTTAAACAAAGATGGTGGGATTTTTCAAGAAAATGTATCATAATTTACACAGAGAAATGACTGGTATGCTTTTAATCTTAAAATATTTTCTATACAGCTGTAACTTAAAGGTTTGTTCTTATTTTCAGAGTATATTTACCTAGGAAAAAAACTGCAGAATGGCAATTTTGAGTGGAAGGAAGAACTCCAACACCACAATATTTGTAACATGAAACAGCTCTTTTCTAACCAGAGCTTGACCATGCTTTTCAAGAGGAAAAGCATCAATTTTGAAAAGAAGGTGAATTTCCCAGTGGCTACAGGATCATTAGGACAGTGGGCAACATGAAATACAAAATGTACTGTGCTACTCTCACAATGAGGTCACTTAAGTAAATGGTTCAGTTGCAACTATTTATCAAAGGAGAATAAACATAAACATGAAGGAACATGCATATCTGAATCCCACACTGGTGTAAAGTTGTGTTTGCTTCAGTATAGGCAGTTAAGGGGGTAGAGGTGTCTATTTCTTTTTTTTCTAAAAACACTTCACTGCAATTTTTAACGACTACAACAGTCAAAGTAAAAACGAGTGGAGAGGGCATGTAAAATGCAGAAAGCAGGAGGTGGAAGGGAACAGTAGTGTGTCAAGTCAATAGTTTTTCTAAGCCCTTGTTTTCCCCTCATCACCTTTTCCCCAAATCCAACTAACAGCGAAAAAAAACATCAGACAACCAACAGCAGTATCCCCACTGGAAGACGGATGTCTTCTATAGAACTCATCTGCAACGGTATTCATGTTCCTTTAAGCCTGTGTTTGAACAATGTCACTATGGAAACAGATCTTGATGCCCTGCACCTTATCAGGCCTTCTCTATTTAAATTCTTTTCTTGTGTTTTGAACAAAGCCATTCACTGAACCTCAACTAATCCAAGATTCTGTTGGGGGTGAGGCTTTTGCTTGGTGGGGTTTTTTCCCCTTCACTACCGTGTCTCTTCCAAAAGGTTCTCTCCCCCACTAATGCCATATGACAAGTTTTATTTGACTCACACCTCTTCAGTTCTTAGCTCAAAAATATTATGTCTGTATTTATTGCATAACAGATTCTGTAGTTTTTATTCCTCCCTGCCTGCCCCCCAAGTGACATAGTTTTCAATGAAAATTCTGCTCATTCAACAGCAACTTTTTCATTTTGTTTTAGGCTGTTCAGACTCTGCCTGCATCTACATCAGATGTGCCTGTAAGTTCTCTCTAGAGCATTCCTAAGTTAGAGGTATAAAGGGTTACATCTTTGTAATACCAACGGTTTATCAATTCCAGATGCATATGGAATCCCAAATCCTGTGTTTACAAATTCCAAATATTAGAATACTTTTGGGGAACAGAGAATAGAAGGGGAGGTAGGAAGCTTCGACGTTACATTATGCAAATGAAAGAGAGCAAATCTGAGTTTGCCCTCACTGCATCCAAACCTGGTGCACAGGCAAAAACCAGAGCAATTCTTCTGTGAACTAAGCAAATGTTAAAACTGCAAGGGCCTCTGCAGTGGTAACAAATTCATGCTATAACCCTCCACCTAAGCAGACAGGAGACAAGCGTTATTTAAGCTTCAAGTTTTTAATGCTGCCTGTGACTGTAATTCAAAGTGAGGCTACAAGAAACATCTTTGAGGAGAGTTTCTGGTACTTTCTAGTGCAAGGAGGAGACAGAGTGTTATCAGCTTGTAAGAGAGTTTGGTGAAGAGAAGAATGGGAGTTATGAAACAGTTTACTTTATTCTCTTGCTTTCCTAGGCATTCTGGGTTGTCTGAGGAAGCAGAAGATACAGCAACACAGTAGCTTGAGACATGTTTTAGCTCTCAGAGTTCCCAGGTGGACTAGTTTAAATACAAAGGCAATTGTTATTAGCTATGCAAATGAGTTTCATAGTAGAGAATTAATAAAAACATCCTTACTGACTTCCACTTCAACAAAGCAACTGTAGATACAAAGATGCTTTAAGAAAAGGTGAAACTGGAAGAAAGGATACAACTCAGAGATTCCCCTTCCTAGATTTAACTGCGTTATTTCTAGGCTTTTATGGGGCAAGTTGTCTCTTACAGGCAGGACAGCACGATTCCCAAGCAATACTCACTGAGGCTCAGTTACTATTTCAAATGGAAATAAGAACAACTCTTAGGAACCTCATAGCAAACCGGTTTCTTTCATGTGTTGATACTGCAGACTTGTATTTTTTTTCTGTCTCCATAACATACCACCTAACAGCTTTTGTGAGGTGTCAAACATGACACATTGCAGTAATGGATTTTAAGTAATATGTTGCACAGCTAGTTCTGGTTTACTGAGGAAAAAGTTTAGCATGCAGCCAAGGAGAGGACTAAACACACTGCTGATTTTCAGGGACTTAGAAGTTGGGATATAAAATGAGGAACTAGGAAGCACTGTGGTAACTTAATTTCTTGCCACAGCTCACCTTTTACTGGGTGAGATCAGGGCATTCCCAGGACCCTATGCATCAGGCCATCAGTGTTCCAACCTCCTGTGGCACATATGGCAAAGGAGCACAGCAAGAGGTCAGCTGTGCTTTTGGAGAGCAACAGTTCCACACCAAAAGCTGCAGCTTTTCCACCTAGTTGGGTTAACTTCCATGTGTACAGACCCTCCAGGTTCATTTTGTTTCTCATGTTAAACATCCCTCTTTCAGGTTTTAGCCCCACTCTTGATAGCATACTGTTAATTGATACCAAACCACCCAAACCAAACAGAAAAATACTTAAATAATACAATTCTGAGTAACAAAAGGCTGGGATAACCAGAGACATAAAAGTCACGGGTGGAAAATGAACAGTGAATATATTTAGCTTAGAAACCAGAAGAATGCTTCCAATATGGCAGAGGACCAGCTTCCCACTAACTAAAGAAGCCTAATTTCACTGAATTATCAGAGTATGAAAGAGGTTGTATGGCACAGCTATTGCAAATAAAGCTGGACAGGCTCCCCTGGACCACTGGGTCTCATTTCCTGCAAGGACAGTGCCGGAGTTGGATATTTCTGTGTCCCATATTGTCCTTTCATTATGTTGTGAAGTTCTCTCTGAAATTACTGGAAGTTGTGCTTACATTTCTGAGGGCAGATCTGGGCAATTTGCCTTTAGCCTCATACCACTTGATACACTTCCCTTCCTCCCTCCCTGCCCAAAGTTTTAAGAATTAAGCTGGAAACATAAATCTCTATTTCAGATTTCCTTGGTTTAGATGGACTAAGCCAAGACACTCTCTACTCCTCTCAAGCATCTAGAGCAACCCATTTTGTAGTAATTTCTTCTCCTATGGAAGACTCTCGACAATGACACTGATATGTATTTTCTGTCCATATTAATTTGATTTTGTAATCCAAACTAGAGCAAGACTTTGGTTGCTTCTGTGTTCCTCAGGCTGTTGTGTGTCCTCAAAAGACAACTGAAGTGGTGAAATGAATTTGGAACACTGGGTTTCCTTGAAAGCTTTCTCACAGAAAGCTTTAGTGATCCTCCTGCTACAGACTGATCACCAGACAGTTGCCATTAATTACTGCGTGGAGACATTTGGCCAGATACACACAAGACACAAATCATGCATTAGGGATTTAGCTGGTTTAGAACTATGACAGAAGGAGTGTCTTTCTCATGTTGTGTCTTGTATCCATCATTTCAAATTTCTGTGGGATTTTTGCTGACCTGCCTGTAGAAAGAAGCAAGTAGGACTCGGGAGTGAAGGTGAGGAAGCACAGGTCACAAACTGAATTTAAATGAAGCAGAGAAGTGGAGCTTTGCCAAAACCATGAGCCTCTCCCTGCGACACACTACCCTACCAGCCTAGAGGCTGTAGCAGGTTTGAACCCACCACTAAAACCATGTCTAAGTGGAAGACTCTATTTCATGGTCTAGGAGAACATTAATTTGATGATTAAGAGAGAAAACAGGGTTTACAGCATTGTTGATGAAAGCAGTAGTAGAAGCAGCTGTCAGTCCTCTTGGAATGAGGAGGCACATTGCAATAAGAACCACATTTTCTGTAAGAAATCTCAGAGAACATTACAAGCAAGTTGTCTCTAACATCTCAGTTTTATAGTATGGCCTGGCTCAGAATCATTGCAATTTCAGAGCTTCCTCACAACAAAAACTGTTATTAAGGCTTGAGACTTTGGCCAAGGATTTTATTCCTATAGCTGTTTATTATCGCCTCCTCTTCTAGCCCTGGAAGTCCAACAGCACAATGGTTTCCCAAGGTTATATGTTAAAACATGTGCAATAACAGTTTAGAGCTACAGCATCCACCTTCCTATAAAGCACTTCCTCACAAGCCACTGGCAGCATGTGGGGTCCTGAGGTCAGCAAAACACATCATCTCATTCCACCTTGATCTCTTCTGACATTAAGAGAGATCAACAGATAAGAAAGGAAGAAAATATTGCCCTAGCATGTCTGTACATAGAGTCAAGCATTTATGTGGATATGGTGTGAGACAGTAATGCAATGAAAGTGGATGAAAGAATCCAGGGAATTTTCTCTCTCATTCCTTGTAAGCTATGATGCACAAAACAAATGAACACAACTGTTTGTACAGAGAACAGTTCTTCTAGACACAGTTGAACTGGTTTTAAGATGAGTTAGTGATGGTGAGACAGCACAGCTTGCAAATCCCACCAAGAAAGAAAGTTTTTAGTTTATCAGGACAGGTACTTCCCACTGGATCTGGCTCTTTTCCCTTCAGAGAAATGAAGCATTTTTTTCTAGGACTGAACGGACTCAGATCCAAAGGAGGAACCACACTCTGACACTCCCAGTCTCCCAGCTGATTCTTCTGCCCAACAAGTCTGCACTTTATGTATTGATACATGGAAGAAGTCCCCTTGTAAGGAAAAGGAGATTGGAGGTTAATCTTTGCTGTAACAATAAAAATAAAAAGGGATTTCACAAACCATTTCAGTCTCATGGGTTAAATGGAACCAGCTGTACATGTGGCCATTACACAAACAAAACACTGTCACTAAAAAAGAAGCTATTTCTTGTTGGCACAGAAAAGTGGGTAGGACACTACAATGCTGTCAAAAAGGGATAGTTCAGTCATTCAGTTTGACCCACTGGATACCGTCAGTAATTCAGTTTAACTCTTTCACATCTGTTTTGAGCCTGGTCAGTGCTGCCTGGTTGAAGCACAAAATACAGGAAGAAAATTCTAAGCAGCAGTGAAGAATTTTTAACAGCTGCTGCCTGCTGCATTGATTAAACTCAATTCTCTGAAATAAGTCCTGTGAAATCCAGTATTTGCCCCAAGAAACACGTCTGGGATTATCCCATCGATTTCATGTGCACAGGATACATGCAGCTTCAAAAGACAACTCCTGACTGACTGAAGGAGGAACAGGCATTACAGGGCTCTTAAGTCTCTGCAAGCAATATAGATATCATATTCTTTTCCTGTATTACTCTACAGACTCCAATAAATCTACAGAATTCAGCTTACCACAAGGCTACTGTTTTTCAGACCGAGTGACCCAATGACTGGTATTTATTTGCTGAGACAAGCTCCATAAAAGTAAAAAGTAAAAAATCCACACTCTTCCTCCTCATCACCACAAAGATGACATCTTGTTGCCAATCTGCCTGCCAGGAAGCCATATGGAAACAATATCAGTACCACAATCTATAGGCACCCTTCCAATGCATTAATCAGGTCATTAAGAGTTCAATACTGACAGCATCCTTAGGAGTTGGAAAGGATAAAACTCTGGTAATACGGCACAGTCAAGATCGATCCCCAGGGCCTAGTTAGACCTTCCTCTCCTTTGGTTTTTCCCTTTTTTTCTTTAAAGAACATACAGCATTAGCTTTTTTTTTTTTTCGCTCCATGTCTTTGGTTTAAATTTACCATTTCTGAGAACCCCGAAGCCCAAGCAAGGCCTCTCAGTTTGATGCACAAACCCATAATGGAAAGTGTCTTCCGCCTCACTGAAGCAAATGCAAGTCCCCTCACATGAGCCAGGAAGAGCCACAGGCTTCTGCCTTGACAGTAGAGTTACCCACATAAACCCTTAAAAGGGGCATTGAAAAAGTCTGGAGAGAATTAAATGGGGCATAAAAATAATTTGGAGACTGGAGAAAAATAGATTAAAAAATATAAATATGTACATATACACGCATTAGAGCCAAAACCCACAAAGTTCAATTTAAGATGGTTACAAGGTTTCTTATCACGCGTAACAGTACTTTCAGAGGGAGAGTTATCTGAGAGACATACAAAAACCCAGGGGTGGAAAACTGAAGCTGCAGAAATCTAAATTTGACAGTGTCTTTTTCCTAAAGCATGAAGAAAGATAACAAATGGCGGGGGGGGGATGGGGAGGAAGGTGTTACATGTGGTTTGGTCTCTCCTATCTTTGTTTCTCAGAAGAAAAAAACCACATGGTTTTCTGAGATCTGTTTTAACAAGTTATTGAGTACGTTATAGCACAACTGAAAAGAAACACTTCTGAAAAGCAGCAGAGTAAAAGAAGAAGCAAAGCAAATCCCCCTCGATTAGAAAAACAAACAAATCACAAATATTCAGTTTTATCGGCTCAGTACAGCTCCCCATTAAAATAAATATACATAGAAAAATCACTGCACTAGAAGCAAGCAGCTGTTCATCATCTTGGACAAAACTCTTTAGGGGCAGTGACAAGGCTTTACTCTGTGTTTTCAAAGAAGGCTGGCATAACATGACTCCAAGTTAATTGTTGTTCTATGTAACTCCATAATACATAAAGGGAGCACTCAGCCCTTGTTCTGAATTTAAGTTAACCAGAGCTGTTCAAAATAACAGCACCAAATTCTGACACTGAACCGAAACTCAGGTTTTGTTTTCACAAGTTGAGATTCAATATCTGTCAAAGAGTTCAAAACTTTTTATTTTTCAAGTAAGCTCATTTTTTTTTTTGTTTCTAGAAGTATTTCTGTCTCCTATAAACCTGGAAACTTTGCTGAGCAGTCTTCCTATAAGGCATGTTTAAACTCTCTCATTTGAAGATGGGAGTGAATAACTTCATCTGGAAGGGGCAAGGTATAGAAATCCATGTACTAAGTTTAAAGGGTTATTTTTATCCTTATTTCTTTATTTTTTAGGCTACAAACTTTCAAAAGTAGCTAGTAATAGCTTCATGTCCAGTTTATAAGCACCTAAAAACCTTCATGATCTGCAGATGGAATGGAACAGACATAGATAAGAAGTCAGAATTAATGTACAGTTATCAGAGGTTGAGTCTTATTTTCGACGAAATTATTTTGGCTTGCCTCTATTACATATTTTATAGCTAATTAATCCATCTGAACCAATAGAACTAATAATAATTTGCAAGTATAGGGAAAAAAAAAATCTTGCATTAGAGACTCACAGTGAATTAGGCTACAAAATTCACACCCAAAAAATTCTCTAATGAGCTCCAGAAATTCTGCATGTGAAGCACACAATTTAAAGGTAAGAACTTAAATATTTAATAAAACCTGAATATTCTCACAGTTACATTTGCATTTCTAAGTGATATTTTTGTTGTTTTGCCCCCAGTACATTAAGCTAAATCCAGACTAAGCCTGTATTATCCATAGTGCAAGTGTATTCACTTGCAAGTTTTATTGAGTTACCTCCTAAACTGATTTTAGTAAGAAGAAGACAACTTTGCATTCAGAAGTGGAAACAGAAGATTCACCTTGCTTACCTTGTTTTCAGGCCTTGGAGAAGTCCTTCCAAACTCCTTTCCTTCTGATACTTCCTTGTAAAGTATTTTGAAACCTAGTGATGAAAGTAGTAAGAGCTATGTATTTGACCATACAATTTGGAAAACATTCTATAGTAGAGACCCTGCAAATAATTCAAATCAAGGAATGTGTTGTACAGTTACAAGAACATGAATTATTACACTGTTGAAATTATTAATTCCTAAATGTCAGACTAGTGAAGTCTGGCTGGAGTAGCTACATAAAATCACTATTCCATCCACAAAGTAGAAAATAATACCTAGATAATAAGGAAAACCCTTCCAAAGCCTGGCACTAAGAACAATACCACACAGCTTCTCAACAGAAGCCAATGATTGCAAAAGATCCTGACAGCCACCAAAATTTCATTTGGTAAGAAATCACTCAAGGTTGGATTAGTAAGATACAGGACTGTAAGAAGTGTTCTGAATGGTGAAGTCCAGTTCCTCTCTGTGACAAGCAACTGTTTCACTTGACATCATTTCCCTTGCACATATCACAATGAAGTGATGAGGTCCAGGTTTTCACCACAGATGTTATTTCAGTCAGCTTTGATGAGCTCTGCTCAATTTCACTTTCATTCTTTTTGCAGTAACTCTTAAAGTACACAACTCGACTTCATTATTTAGCTCATCATTTGATGGGGAACTCCTGCAACTCATCAGTACAGTCATCACCCAGAGACAGCATGTTCACTTCCAACAGCTTTCTGGTCCAGGAAGATATGTAGTAGGCTTGAATCCAAGTCTTTCAAAGAACAAAGCACAGACACATAGCTAGATTTGAAGTAAGATTGGTCCAGCACTCACTGGTTAAGAAAAGGCTCAAACAGACAAGCTCTGCAAATTTAGGTGTATGTATTTACAGAGTGCAAGGACGGCTATAGCAGGGGACAGGATGTGCCTCAGTAAAAACAAAACAACCCAAACAAAACTCCAAAAAACACTCCAATCCTGTGCTCCTAGTAGAAAGAATGTATATAACTTCAGTGATACAGAGCAAAGAGAACACAGTACTAGGTTAATTCACCTGTCTAGGTTTTATTAGTTAATACTAGCTTCAACTAGCTAAGCAATATTAATCAACAATAACTTGTTTGCATATCTTGTTTCAAATGCTAGATTGTATCTGTAAAACCAGTCCTTTTAAGTTCATCTATAGAGAGTAAACATCTGTACTGCTCCTTCAACTGCACGCACATGCTTTATGGAATAAAGACAATCTTCCAGTAACTGCACAGAAATAGGTATAAACATGCTTCAGCGCTTGTAAACATGTCCACAGAGACCTCTCATAACCATAGAGTATTCTCCTTCCGGTTTTTTTTCTATGCTTGCAAAACTGGAAAAGCAAGGCTACCTTCTTGTGAGATGTTTTAAGTGCATAGGTTTTGATTTTTATACATAATCCAGCCCAGGATTTCAGGAGTGCAAAGTTTTAACCATCACTGCACACACTGTGTGTGTGCAAAAGCTAATAACATATCCAGCTCCATTAGCACCCAGAATGGCTTCATGCCCAGCTTGTGCCCCTCAGTTTTAATAGATAGCTTCCACAGAGTATTACAATACTAATAGCTGCTGTATACCAACAACACATGGGGATGTTTAGAAATACTCAGTATTAGCCCCTGAAGGAAAAAAAAAGGGATGACATAGTGCCAGTCATTTTTCTAGATATACAGTGGAAAAGAAACTTCTAAGTGCAGGGTACCATCCAAAACAGAGAAAACTATAAAGGCTACTTGATAGGAAACACAAAGAACAGCACTGATATAAGGGTCACCAAACAAAACCAGTGTATAGTTATTTAATTTTAAGAAAGAGAATGCTGTAAGGATGCACCAATAAAGAAAGAGGATGCTAAAAAGGAGCAGTTCAAAAAGCAGGAAGCCTCAGGGAGAGTTAGGAGAGTATTGCAGGGCATAGGTCACCCCTTAGAAAATGGATTGCTTAAGTAAAGACAGGGAAGGCCATAAAACATGGTAAGTAAAATGTAAGCAGGAAATTAAGAGGGCTAAAAGATGATCCAAAAATTGCTTGCAAACAAAGATCAGTGTGCTAGTAAACAGCTCTTGAAATACATCAAGGACAGGAAGCCAGCTAGGAAAGCAGTCCAGCTGCTGGATGACAAAGGTGTAATAGGGAGAGATGGGGATAATCCAGTTGTAGAAGAGAAGCTCAGTCTTTATTGCTGAAATCTTTGGGGAGTTTTCCACATCCCTTGCACCCTTTGTTGTAAATCTGGCAGAGGAGCCAGACCAATCTGAAGTAAAAATCAGGAAATACCAGACCAAACAAGGGAACTAGATGTTAATAAATCACTGAGACAGAACAATGTTCACACAAGTTTTGAAGAAATTCAAATATGAATTTAAGAACCACTTGCTAAGGTGTGTAAGCCAGAGCTACACTGGCTCTGGCCAGTACTTGAGGACTTGCAAATCCTGCCTGCACAACTCTCAGCTATGGGAAGGGCTGTGTAGGAGAACCTGGAAACCGCACTCTGGCAAGTTCAACTTCATTCACAGTAATGAATGCAGAACATAACAGAGTGCAAACATTAGAAATAATAAGAAAGCAAAGGATGGAGCTTAACAGGCTTTTTAAGATGGAGAGGAACCAGCAGTGCAATTCCTGGGATCACCCTGGGACTGGTGTTACTCAGCATTGTCAATGACAAAACTAATGGATTGGGAAAAAGTTGGAAGATAGGCGTTAGTGTAGTAATTCCTCAAGGCAATATCAATTCTAACTACTCCTACTCAGAAGCTGGAACCATCCTTGACAGTTCTCTTAAATCCTTGGTTCAGTGTTCAATTGCAGTCAGGAAAACCAGAAACATCATCGGAATCTGAAAAAAGAACAAGATGAGGCATTTCTGCAACTTCACACAACCTGAGCATTATGATTTGCTCTCCACATACCAAGGAGGATACAGCAAGTCGCCAAAAAGGGCAACTAAATGGAAATGGAGCAGATGCTTTACATGGAGATACTAAAAAGGCTGGGACACTTCAGTTTGGAGAGAAGGTTGAGGGTGGATATGACCAGGTATAACAAAAAACTCACGAGCTGTTAAATACAGAACTCTTGTTTGTCCAATCTGACAAAATTAGAATAAGGCAGTACTCACTGCTATAAGCAATCAACTCATTTAAATAGAAACCACTTCTCTACCCAGCAGGTTACAAGCTTTTAGAACTTGCTGTCACGCAAGGCTGTGAAGGCAAAGGATGCCCTTGGGTTCAAAAAGGGATTAAACAAACTCTGGACAACGGGTCCATAAATAGACACTTAGAGGACTAAACAGGTACACATCCTCTAATATCCTTAACACAAGAGCTGTGGAAACTGGAGAGGTAGGAAGAGAAGTAGATCTCAAAAAACAGTTGTTGGAGGTTCTCCTGTTAACTGGTCACAGTATCAGGCTAACTGGAACACTAAGCGAGTTCTAATGTTATTCATTTTTTAGATAGACTTCAGTACTCCCACACATTACACCACTTCCCGAGGATAAGCAATGACCCCAGCAAAGGAGCAAGGTGATAGAATACAAACATTCATTACCCCTCATGGCAGGGGTGAGAGTGGGACAAGGACAGATACAGACAGCAAATAGGAAATAAAACAACTTAGACCAGTTACAGTTGCCACAACTTTTCTTATAACACCCTTCCTTCTGAAAGCACCTTTAACATCTGTACACACAGTACAGACATCTGTAAGTAATTATTTTACCCACCTAATTTAATTTTTAATTCACCAAGGTTTCACTTGAGAAGCATTTTTTAAAATTAACACCATCTTTGAAGACAGTAAGTTATTTATAGCTTTAAAAAATGTAATCAGCAAAGTTGTATTTCCTGTCTTCTAAGTGAAATATAAGCTTCAACAGAAGAAAAAACTCATAAGAAATGCAATTATAGCAAGTTTGTTTTCAAGACAATACATCCTTTGTTTTGAGATTCAATTTAGTTCATCATCTTGTTACTCTTAGAGTTTTAAAAAAATTATTTTTGTTTGGTTCTTCACAAAAAAAATTCTCTGCAACACAAATAAAAAATTAACATAGTTTGACAATGTTCCCTTATTCCTGCCCTTGACACAGTCCATCTCAAAACCTTACACTTGTAATAAAACCAGCTAGAATGGAAATAGCACTGGAAAGCTATATAGTGAATTCTGTTTACCACAGAAAATGAACAGACATGAAACATCAGGCATTTTCCTCCTTCTCCTTAATTTAGTGAGAAGCAGGTCTATTACTGCAATTTCCTGCACCGATATTGATATCCATACATTGCTAATACAATATACAGGTGCCTGTCAGGCACATGGGACCCTGAACAGCTTATGCACTGATGAACCATCACAGCAAGTTCAAAGAGGGTTACCTCAGTCCTCAAGCAAAGTACAATATAATATAAAACCAATATAACAATCAAGTACTAAAACTTACTTATACATTTATGTTTGCTTTTACCCTCTGGAACAAAGCAAAAAAGTGGCAAAGCATTTGCAGTTAGAAGACACTACATTAAGTTTAAAGTCATGTGGAGAATGAAGAAAGGTCCACACTATTTTACCTGGAGAAGTATCTGACTATCTCTGACTGTCCTTGCTGGTGAGATGCTATGCCAATAGTTGACTTTTATAACCTCATTTTCTGGCTGTCACTGTGGTTCAGTCAGGAACACAGGCCCCACTTCTGCTCAGGATGACCCCAGCATCTACAGCTATAGCTTGGAAATACCTTGGAAAAGGAATGTAACTGGGTTCCATATCAGATAAGAACTAAACAGATTGGATGAAAACTACACACTTTACTAGTCAACTGAGATGAACTCAATAAAGGCACACTTTCAGGTAAAATGAAGGAGCAGTATTTCCACTCACTGAATTTAGAAGCATTTGAGGAAAAACCAGATCAAATAGCCATTTACTGACTTTTAGTCTGCCTCCCATGTGCTTAATTGATCCATCAGTACCCCAGTACCCACGTTCAGGCCAACTTCAGCATGTAATGAGCAAAATTCCCCATCAGTTGCAATAAAGCCTTGGTCCAACAGGTCAGGACTGAGACAAAATGGAGGGAAGCATTTTGGAGCCTGCCTGGCTGGTGGTCAGGCCTGCATGGCACTGCTCCTGCCTTGGCACCCGCTCCTCAGCATGAGGGGATTCCCTCACGGGTACTGACTGCCATCCCTCAGCCACACCTTTAGGCACATCCCTCACATAATGTATTGGGGAATGGCATGAGGAACAAGTGGCACAGGAGTCCTTGAGCCACCCCAAGCCAATTCCAGATGGTTTCCACCAGCTCTAGCACCAGGGGAGCCCAAGTGGGGAAAAATTGCTACACACCAGAGCCTGTCATGGCGCCTAAAAAAGCCCATCAGCCAGAGAACACCTGGATATCAGGAGTTAGGGAAACAAAGTGGCGGCTCCTGAGGACTGGAGCCACCAAGCAGGGTCACATCCTGAGGGACAGGAGTCCTCAGGGCTGCTGCTGTCTTGCGACCTGCACTGAGTGCACAGCAAGTGGGAACCACAAAGGAAAGGCTAAGCAAATATTTCTGTGAGCGACTTCACACTTGTTTGTCGTAGTCTTGTTCTTCGGTATCCAAGTCAGTGATCCAAAGTTTGTATCGATTGACAAGAAAATACTAAAAAGAGTGTAACTCGAGGCTGTCTTCCCAGCTACACAGAAGCGGCTTGCATAGCCTCTCCTGCCAGAGCACTACACACTGTTATGGCACATCACTTAGCAGGGCTGAGGGAGCACAGAATGCAAACCCTGCCACTCCTCTACGAACGCTGAAGCTCAGACTTCACAAACCCTCTTCCATTCAAATGTGCTCACTTCACTCACAAGCACGGACACTTTCACAGGAACATGAAAAACTGCTGGACTGCAAAGGAACAGGAAAATGAGTAGGAAGAAGAAAGAGAAATGGAGAAGAAAATGAAACAAACCTTCTTTCACCACTCCCCTGTCCATGAGAAAGACGCACCCAGACATGCATGGATTCACAAGCCAAAAATCTCTTTCTAAAATCCTGCATGATACATGCTCAGATATTTGCTTGCCTCTTATATGAGTTCAATCAGCACTAAATGCCTCCAGCTGGTTTCAAGTTACAGGCAGCGGAAGTAGTACTATGAAATTCCTCACAGCCACCCAAACCATTACTCTTGTATTTTTTTCCATGTGGGGTCATCACACCCCCTCTGGAAAGCTTAGAGGTATGATACCACTGCGGGTATCTTCAGAGAGAGCCTGACAATGGTGTATTATGAGGCTTGTTGTAACATCTTTTCAATATTCTTAAGGTCCAGTGGTTCAGAGAAGAGGGTCTTTTGTGTCTCCTGTCAGTTCCAGGAAGCTCCTGTCACTGGCATGGAGACTGCATATGGAAAAGAGCTGCTAAATAGACAATTTAAAAGAATATAGGCCCAGTTTCGCTCCCACATCACTGAAAACCATGAATGCTGCAACTCTGTTGAGGTCAGAGGAACGGCACTCCTCTGGTGCTGGGGGTGAGACACCCATACACCAGCTGTTAAATTTGAAAGCCAGGACTCCCTCTGCGATGGTCTCTCAGGCTCTGTCCAAGATACACCCCCTGAGGTCACCACAGCCACAATGTCAGCACTTAAACAGCAGCAGAGGCAGATCCCACCAATCTAACCCTCTACAGCACTGGAGTAAACTTCTGCTGCACAAAACAGAAAAGGCTTCTCACCTCCAAAATCACACTGGACTTCAACTAGTGATGTGGAGTCAGTAACACTCTCAGACGTGAAGTGCTGATTTAAGACCTTCCTCTTCTTCCACCAAAGGAAAGGAAAGCTATGATCCTAAAAGATCTGAGGTAAATAAACTGAGTAAAGCCAGCCATTCTTGACAAATTCCTCTTTCCTGTGTATTTGAAACACAGCCTGCTTACTGCTTCTGGTTTGTAACTTTCCTTCTGATACAGTCAAGAGCATAAGAAGATACAGACAGTGGTTCCCTGACCTAGTCTTTGACAGTACTTTTTACAGAACGTGCCCTTTTACTTTGTTTTTACCCAACCAGGCTGTTAATTCTTGCCCAGGAGAGATAGTCAATGTTTTGTCCTTCTTTGGTTTTTTAATGGCACTGATTCCAAATACATAAAACATGTGAATGAAAAAAAACCCTTTAATATTTAACAAACTGCTTGCACCATTTTAAAGAATTAATGGAATTATATACCTACTTCATTAAGCAACAAGCAACTTCGCAATAGTTAACACTGTCAAAAATATGATTAGACAACTGTATTGTAATGAGGTATTAAAGCAGGCATCGTTGTTATTATTTGCACTGCATATTTACACAATAACTCAATTTGTAACTGTCACTTGGTAGATATGGAAAATCTCACATCACTATTTCACCTTGTTTATGTATTGTTTCGCACTGTAAATATTCATCAGTTTAGAGAAGTTAGAAAAAACAACATCACCTTGAAATCAAATGCAACAATGCCCCGATAGGAGCTATAGTTCCTCTGATCCATGCTGACTGCAAAAATGCAACTCTTTAGAGGCCTTGGCTGCAAACAGGAAACTTGCAGTACTTCCAGGCAGATAAGAAAAGCTAACTTACAAAACAGGGATCCTTTCATTATTTGGAACATCTCTGAGAGTGTCTGTACCACTGTGTCTCTCCAGCCACTCAAATCCTTTTTATAAGAGTATTTGCAACTCAGTTCTTGGTCTCCTCTTTACTCACTCATCCCTTAACATTTTGCTGAGGTTAACAATCAGGATAGTGATTTTTGCTACTTAGCAGTGGTTCCCACTGAAAGCTGGCTTACACTGGTTTAAAGAGTATATAAAAGGTCTTGGGATGAAACTACAGCCTTGGTGATCAGATTAGCCTTCACTACACAGTTCCAGTGTCCTTCTGGGCACATTTTTCTGTTCAGATATCATCCTGCCACTCTGCAAATACATCAGATCACAAGACTGCTGAAGAATAACAGAAAAGGCAGTAAAAAGACAACTCATAGTAATGATCTTAACTTGCTGTGCAATAATCAGAAATAAACTGCAGTGTGTGTGTAAAACAGCACATGCCATCACTCACTTTCCTCAGCCAGGATGTCTCTGGACTCTCAGCAATTTATCACATTTCACAAGAAGCAGCAGTAAGTGAGGCACATGACTGGCAAGTAGAGCCAGTCATTTCCTCTCCCACAGGTTATATCTTCTACTTTCACTTTTATGATGAAGAAAAGTGAAAACATCCCTCTTGACAATTCTGTATCTCTGTGGGACATCAGCTGCATCACAAGCCCTAAAAATGTCTTTGGTACCAAGGAACCCATGCCTATGAAACACCACTTCAGTCTGAATAATTAATATGCCCTCAGCTAGCCGTGTTTTTGGCAAGTGAGTGAATTTAATCCAATTACAGCCGAGGTGATGAGGTCAAGCTGACTCTTAGCAAAGAATCACCAGCAAGACTGTCCTCAAAACAGAAGACACTGCAGCTTGCTAGACTTCTTCAGAGAGCGGACATGCTGTAATGAAGTTTAGCAATGCTCAGACTTGTTATAACAAAGGTAAGTGCCAAGAAATTGCTTTGTGCCAGCAAGCAGAAGAGGAAAGGGATTCAGCAAGAACACACTTTGTAAAGCACACTGTAATCCTAAGTACTTAATTGCCTTTGGCAAGAGCTGCATCCCGTTGCTCTCTCAGAAGTCGTTTTATCTGCAACTTGATGCTCACAGCTACAGGAATGAATGGAGTGGGGGAGGAGAAGAAACTGAGGGAACCAGTAAGAGAACTACAGTTACTAGTCTGTCTTTACTGAACTACAAAAGCAAAATATAGAAATTATTGGTGCCTGCAAGGCCTGATCTGCACATCCGATGACTCTGGAGAGCTCTCATAGTAGCAAATGAAGCTGACCCTCATCCAGGCCCTTTGAGAATTGCCTACAGAGGCAGGGAAATCTGTTGTAGAGTTAGACACCTGTATTTATACTTCAGTACTTGTGTAGGACTGGCCTCACTTCCAGACATTCTGACTGAACTCATATAGGTCAGCATAAATTTGAAGGTATAACTGAGTTTGCTTCTTTTCCCTGCTTATAATGCAGCATTCACAAATATTTTACAATATGTTAACACCAACTCATTGTTCCCACATAAATGGAAGACTCAAAGGTAAATAATGCACCAAGCCTCTTCAATTAAATAAGGAGTCTGGGGGAGGAGTTTCTGCAGACCCTTTTAAATCTTAAAGCCTGCCAACTGGATGAACAAAAGGTAGATTAGGCTCACATGATAAATCCCAGCAAACCTGAAAAGCCTTTGTTAATAAGTCACTAAGGGAATTTTTTTTCCCCTCTACAATTTCTGCTCACCAAAAATGAGAGTTAGGATTATTTGAGCGAGTTTGGTTTCCAGTAGCATTAAATGGGTATATGCCTCATGGAGTTCTAATCTCCTCATTTCTATAGAGCTCAATTCTCCTTTCACTCCTACTAAAGCAGAAGCAGTTATTCCCAGCTTTTATACAGGGAGCAGCTGCTGAAACTCCAGAGGCAAAAAATGTTCATTAAATTAGTCAAGACATCCACAAAAACTAAACTGGAATTCTTTATCAGCTTTAATAGCAACAACAACAGGAGTACAAATGTATTTTCATTTCATTTTGGCATTTCTTTCATGTAGCAGGTTGCTAATGAACCTTTTAAGATTCCATTCATAAGTTAGTGTTCAGTAGCTTGTTCAGAGAGCCAAACAACATGTTAGTCTGGCAATTAGTATAGTCTTCTGTTTGTAGAGACATTTAATGAAGACATTATTAGAGACAGACCTTGCTGTAGCACATTCAACAGGCCCTGTACAAAAGGTCCGGATTTTAGCAAAACCCATGCTGTAATCACAGACGACACAGACAACATTAAAAGCTGTGCTAAATGTAAAAAAATCCCCCAGAGTCCATCCTACCGGAATCCATCTCGCTTCACCAATGAATCCTTTCCAGCACTATGGATTAATCATATCTTCTCTGCATGCAGCGCTGAAATCCAAACAATATATGTAGTCCTAGTGTACATCACAGAAGCATTTTCATCAGTGAAGGAGATGGAGGCAGCTGTACAGGGTTTGCTAGGATGCCGTCTGGCATAGCGGATGCCAGAGAAAAAGTTTAAATAGTTTACTGCAACAGATGCAATTTACTGCAGCAATATGCTTCTAGAGTAGTGAAAGAAAGGACACCTACCTTCCAAAGGGAGCATAAAAAAGGAGTCGTTTAGCTTCAAAGAGAGAAGAGTGTACTAACCAGCCAATGGGAAAAAATAAAATACCTTCATTACCTCCTAACTTATAACTGCAGAACAAAGTTTGGAAAAGCTGTTGAGTACAGCTCTAAACACAGCAAAAGCAAACAACCGCAGCATGCTTTATTACGAACTTGACAAGTTTATGAAGGAGAGGAGACGAGTCTGCCCACAAAACCAGGATCACTTCCAGCCCATGTTCAGACCTGAACTCAAACTACCTAGAAGAGTCCAACAACCACAGACTGTGGCTACAGTTCTCCGGAGTCTAACCAAAAACTTCAGCCATCTCCTTACATGGCTTGCAAACAGCTTCTGAGCACAGTTTCTGGATTTAGACATCCACAACTTTAAGGCACAGCATTTGGAGCTGTTCTGAACTCTATTTACATCTGCATTTTGTTTTAGGAGGGCTCTGAAAGTAATTTGTAGCTGTTGGTTTATAAGTCTTTCTAAATACAGTGTATTTGGCCTGCGTAAGGCTATTGGTATGGATTTTGATTGACTGTAAAAATCGGATCATCGCCCAGAGGACATCCTAATGAACTTAAAGGAGGAGCCAGGGAGAACACAAAACAGACCAAAAACTGGTGAAAAATTATGCGCCTCTTACGTTTAACTTAAGCCAATGGCAATACATAATCCCTACTTATTTCAGATTTTATAAATTCCCTTTCAGCATCATACAAGCAAACCAACAGAACTTCACTGAATTATTTCCTTCCTCTCCTTTGCACCATGCAGCAAAGCAACTAAAACTAGGGGGAGATGCTTCCAACAGCAAAATATCAGATTTCTAACTTGCTTTGCAGCAGACCTATTAAGATTTCCCTATAAGACCAATAAAATTTGGGTCAGTGATATTAACTAGTGTGAGCCTCCCATATCTATATAAAATCCTAGCTGTGATGTTTATTAAACCAGGCACTTTCTTTCTGCTCATGCTTATCTAAAAAGGTTAAATGCCATTAATATATTTCACACCAGCACAGGACACGCTGCCTATCATTCTAATGACTGGTCTTCTGGTAGCAAACAAACATACTCCTACTAAAACAAACAAAATCACTCCAGTTAGTTTCGGAGTTAAAGCACTTGTCCTGTAGCATCAGAATGCAAAGTGTTAAGGATGAGTGTAACATTAGAGTATCATGAATATATGTTATCATGAGCACTCTGTTACAAACTACAATGCACACAGTGACCAGCTACAGAGGAACAGTATCATCTGAGGAAGCAGAAAGTACTTTAGATCCGTGCCAGATGAAAATTAACTATTCAGCTATTAGTAAATATAACTCTGATTTAAAAGCAGAAGGCTCCTAAAATGTGCTCTTAGAGCCTAGTTCCAGGAACAGCTCAGCAAACAAAGTTGCACAGGAAGACACATATCATATTTGGCAAATAATAGTGCAAGTAATTAGCAAAATACGTAAAATAAAAATGTGTGCAGGAAGTAGGGGGAGGTAGATAGTAGTTCTGTTAGGAATTTAAAATACCAGAGGAACTACTACTTTTGTTACAGCTTCACTGGCAGAAATGGCTTTCCAGCACTTCACAAAGAGGTAGTGTAATTTTGAAGTCTCAGTAGGAACACACCTTCTGCATGTCATGCAATTCCATGCTCACCCCCCACAGGGTTCAATGCTTGGAATCCTCTTGGAAGTAGGGTGTGTGGAATCAGGTATTTGCATTTATCATCTTTGTATCTCTACATTCCCTTTGTAGAGAGCATAATGTAGCCTTCAAAACACTTTTGATTCCTCTTTCTGACTCTGTGAGAAGTATTCCTACGGATTTACTCTGCAGAAGACAAGACTGGGGCTAAAAAGTATCTTTAAACCGTAAGAGGAGGGAAGGATTCTCTGTCTTTCCATCCCTGGTCTCCAGCCCCTGCTAGTCTTCCATGCCACTCCCTTCCAGTCTGAGTGCAGGGAGCGGTGCCAGGCCAGAGTCCAGATGTGCACACACAGGAAAGAGGATTAAAAGGCAAAGAATCCCCAAAAGCATATTGCTCCATAGCATGCAGGCAGCATGCAGAGAAGTGATTTTCCCCCCCCTCTGCCAAGTTAATGGTTTTAAATATTCATCTCCTTCCCCCATCCTTATGCAGCATGTGTCACCAGGATTTACCCTTCTCTCAGATACTAAGCATGTTGTGCAAATTACTTTGAGAACAGAAGTTTAAAAAAAACCCGACACATAATTTAGCCTGAAACATTAAAGGTGTGCATGTGCAGTGAAGGAACGTTCCTACATGTGCCTGCACATATGCACTTTTGTACTTGAAACGCTCAGGAGTCCAAAGGAGAGCCAGAGGGATTATCCTTACAAGCGAGCCTATAAATGCTTTTTCCTAAAAATCCCTTGCTACCTGCCAGCAGAGAACAACAAAACTTTAACAAATCATACATAAGAGATGACAAGTACTTACTACCAGGTTTGCTTGCTCTCGGATCAATGCACTCCGGGAGGGGAGCCGTAGGTGAGCCCTCCTCCCTGCAGGAGCCCAGCTGGCGCTGTCGCAGGGGACGGGACGGGAGTTGGGCTGAACCACCCGCAGGAATCCCGCAGCTCCGGTGCTCCAAGCCCGGCATGTGCCCGCAGCCCGCGCCGCTGGGCTGGCCCGCTGCAAGCGCCGCTACCTCGTCCCTCCGGAGAAGCAGGTTTCCCTCCTTCTCCTCCTCCTTCTCCGCCTACTTCACCTCCCCCTGCGGAGGATGCCCCTGTACCCCCAACTCGTGCCCGCCCACGGGCTTCCCCCCGCGTCCCGGGGCGCAGCCGGCAGGGAGAGCCCCGCGGGCACCGATCCGCTCGCCCGCCGAACTCCACAGCCCCGGACCGCCCCCCGGAGCCCACCTGCCGCTCGGCTCGGCTGAGCTGGGCTCAGCTGGGCTGGGCTGGGCTGGCCGCAGCTGCCCCGCGCAGTCCGGGCGCGGGGGAAGCGCGGAGCCCGCGGGGGAAGCGGTGCCCGGCGGCGATACCGACTGCGGTCGGCGCCGCTGCCTTTAACTCCTTCCCTGCGGAGCCTTGTTCGGCAGCGGCCGGGGGTCCGGGGGAGCCAGCAGAGGGAAGGGCACTCCCAGCCCAGCCCAGCCCAGCCTAGCCTAGCCCTTCCCAGCACCTGTGGAGCGCAGCTCACCCAGGAGAGGCGGCTGTGTATGAGGGGTGTACAGAGCTGGGCCTGGGGGTGTGCGAGGAGTGTGTAGGGGTGTGCATGGGTGCTGTAGGAGCTGGGCACAGGAGAGCCACGTGGTGGATGTATAATGGGTACGTGGGGGTTATAGACCAGGAATGTATGGGGTGCATGTATGGCGAAGCATTGAGGAATGCATTTATGGGCTGGCATGGGACATGAATGAAATACACATGGGATATGTACATGTGTTCTGGAGTGACTGCATAGCCTGCATTTAGGGGGAGTGCACAGAGGATGTATGGGAGAGTCTGCATGGCACTTGGATAGGATGTCTGCGGGGTATGTGGGGAGTGTAGTTGTCTGTGTAGAGCTGCAGCCCTGCCATGCACTGCCCCAATGCCAGCAATGAGGTACTCTCTCAGACACTCAGGGGCCTGGGGGGTGCTTCTGCTTGTCCCCCTCCCCCAGAGCCTGGCTAGGGCCCATGCACTGGCACATCTGCCTAGGGATGTCCAAATCTGGGACAGGGGATTTAGTTTAATAAACCGTTTACAGTTAATTGTGTTAAGTGCTAAAGTAGTGTAGAGGGAAGAGCAAATGAGAGATGGGAACAAATTGAATCCTCTTCAACAATAAGACCTTCGAACTGCTGCTTTATAATTTGGAGATGGAGACCCTGAAGGGGAGGGGTAGGGAAATCAAGTACATTGCAAACTTAAAGCCTTCTTATGCTTGTATTTTTTAGTTTGTTTTCTTTTTTTTATTTGCACATGTAAAAAAACCACAATCAACTATTTATCTGAAATGGATTTATAGCCGGATCATAAACATACATGGGGACAGACATAAAAGATAAAAGATAGACAAAAAGCCCAGGTTCTATGGATAAAGCCTTTCTTTTCTGTCCTCTTGCATTTAGCATTGTTCTATGCTATGGTCAGATAACTGCTAGGTACGTTTAAATGTGGTTCTCAACTGCTATAGGAAAAGGAAAGCAAAAGATGAAGAGAACTTCCCTCCTCATCAGGCTCTAAGATACCTCTGGGATGGTAGAGCAAACCACAGTCCAGGTTACAATTCTTTCTCTCCCCTTCACTGTTTCCTCTCAACAACCATCAATTCAGAAAAATGTGGCCAAGATAAGCAAGTCACAGCAGAGATGTACTTCACTGCAGTGATGTCAGGAGTTTTATATTTGCAGAGACCTCAATGTTTTTCATTTTGATTCTGAGGTGACTTTTTCTGCCATTGGTAGAGCATGTGTTCTGCTACCTGAGTAGGCTGTACAAGGAGGCAGTGCTTGATTTTCCTGGTACGTCATTCCTGGTACCTGAGCACAAGCCTCTGCAAAAGACAAGAGCAGTTGCCTGTAGGAGTCCATGAGAAGTTATAGCCATCACTTTTGACTCTTTCAGGTGCAGTACAAAGTGAGTGAACTGGGAGGAACTGCTGCTGTCTCTTCAAGAGAAGGCAGTGATAGTTTTCTTATTCCTAATTCCTTCAGATTCACCCTGTTAGGAGAACAAGATGCTTTTCCTGTTTTAAAGGCCCTGGACTTTGAAAACAGATTAATAGAATCTTATTTATTTATTTTTATTTAAACTGGAATCGCTGAAATGTACGTACATACTGTGCTAATTACATCCAGCCAGACCATTACATTTTCTTTCTCAATGCATGGTTTTGGCGTATTCTGGATTGCCAGATGTTTTCCTTTTTAGTCAAAAACAAATGGACATACATCCCTGATCTTTGCTGAATTATGTGACTGTAGTTGATTTCAAATGGCAGTGTACAAGCACAGAATTCCACAGCTACATTCCCACCAGCACATGAGCTGTTAAAAGAAAGATGCTTGTTGTATGAGCATTTTCTTTTTGCAGATAAATGTTTATTTGGCATTAGAATACAGAAAGAACATGAAAATCCAAGAGCTACACAGAGCCTGGCACAAGCTTGCTTTGATCTTCTCCATGGTCTGACCGAAGTCTTTACTGCCAACACCTTTTTGGAAGGAGTTTTCTTCTCAACATTTTTAAGTGTTTTAAGGAGATACTGCTCTGCATCATGCTTATGCTTTTCTGTGCTGATTTTTAGCCTAGGCTTCATGAAACCCATTTTCTTGTAAATGTTCTCATATCTTACCAGTTGGGAATTGCTGCTCTAGACAATCTTGTAATAGCATCACCATATCTGCTTTCAATTTAAAATGATTGCTCAGGCCCTAAACACTCACAAAGAGCAAGGCCCAGTGTTGCCAGTGAGCCCACATCTGCCTTCAGCTGAGAGGGAGGAGTAGGAGACACTTGAATTGTGATGAAAGCCACTGAGCTCCATAAGGAGAGCAGACAGTGCCCCTGTTGGGTTTCAAGGGATTGACTCATTTTCAGCAGAGCTCATGTATTTCTCTTTTTTCCTTGTTTTTGTTTGTTTTTTTTTTAAATGCACAAATCAGATCAAGAAGGAAAAAAAAAAGAGTGAGGAATCTCCCATCCTATTAGAAGCCAGCATGACATCACACTTCATGCCCAGCCACAGTTTGTCCCCAGAGTCCTTTTGGGACCGTTTATCTTCTAGTTGGGCCTTTGTCCTGAGAGCCCTCTAGGATGCTGGAATTCAATAGTTCCACCTCTTTAGATGCAGATCCTAAACATGATCAAGCTTAAAATAATGAAATTTCAGATATGACATTTAATGAATGCTGCTTGTTAGAGTAATCCTGCGCATTCTTAACTTGCTGTTTGAGAGTTGTTTTTTAATTGTAAACATCCTTCGTGCAGCTGCTCCAGGGACGTGTTTAGGAAACAGCGGCTGGCTGTGTTTAAAAGATTTCAACTTGTCTTGACCTACATTTAGATTTTTGTAGCTTACAAGCCACGGACTGTAACCAGAAAAACCCTCAGAGAGCTTATATAGCTTCTGTAGGGCAGGGCACGGGAAGTGAGTGAAGGATGAAGTTACCCAGCTGAAGTGTTTGGAAAAGTGAGTTACTGGAGCTGAACGATGGGGTCCAAATGATTATCAGGTGATTAGAAGTACAAGGAGCATAAAGGGAGTAAAGATAACCTCTCCTTTTGCCTTGTGCTTTCTTCCCCATTCATTCATTCACTTGCAATCTTTCTGTAAAATCCTTTAGGCTCCTTTCAAGATAAAGTTCGGGAGGTGCCTAAACACAATTGCGTTTTGATATATTTGGGAAATAACTTTATTGTGAAGGAACACACATTCATCCATTTTCCAGAGCCCATTCTTTCTTTTCTTCTGGCACGCGAGGGCTTGGTTTTTTGCTTTTTTGTTTTTGTTTTCAGAATGTAAAAAATTCATTCACTCATTTTAAAAGCAATGCAGTTTCTAATCTCTTGAGATTAGAAGACAATCTCTTAAAAGGGAGCCACTATAATGTCTTTCCACATCTGCAGGCAGATTAAATTATCATCTTCATCCTGCTTATGTCTTTGCTGATCATGAACGTAGAAAGCATTAAAAGCATGTGAGTTTCATGCAGCAAATAGAGATTGAGTACCTAAGGAGGGAGGAAGCCAAGAGGTCAGTCACGATGTAGTACTAACATTGACATACGTTTAGTCCAGCATCAATTCACTCAGCTCAGGAGCAAGAAAAATGAATTAGATGTGTCAGCAAAAGACCACACAGGCAGTTTATTCCTATCTGGTAACTTGTACAGATATCTGAGCCTTTACACTTTTATGTTTGTTGGAAAAAGGCAGCAGGGCTATAAGCTTTTGGCTGCTGGGGAAATTTCAGATTTGGATGCTCAGCAGCTGTCTCATCCTCTTGTATTTAGAGGCTGGAAAAACATACAAGCTGGTGGAATAAACAAGGAGAAACTAGCAATTTCACTGATTTTAATAGCAGCTTAAATGTACAACCTGTGTTTTAAACTAACAAACTGTTCAGACTAACAGACTAAATATTTGGTTGGGACTGCAAAAATTCTGCACCTTCATTTTTCTAAAGACACTGATGGTGTCAGAGAACATCCGCTTTCACCCATTAAAACATTAAAAATATTCACTACTTCTGACTGTTGCTGAATGAAATCCATCAGCAGAGTGCTATTGGTTTTCATGTAAGTCAAGTGATGGATAAAAGGAATAGTAACTGTGTTATACAAACAGGCATAGAGAAACAGGTACCAACTGAAGCCAGATTGACCCTGCAGATGAATCATAGACTCATAGAACATCCCGAGTTGGAAAGGACGCACAAGGATCATCAAAGACCCTGCACAGGATAGTCCCAGAAATCCCATCATGTGCCTGAGAGCATTGTCCAAAAGGTTCTTGAACTCTGTCAGGCTTGGTGCTGTGACCGCTACCTGGGAAACCTTTTCCAGTGTCCAATTTCTGGTGAGGAACCTTTTCCTAATATCCATCCCAAACCTTCTTACAGTTCACTATACAGATAATCAACAGAAATACAATCTTGCCAATCTGCACTATGGAGTTAGTTTTTCCTTTTTCATTACGTGGAAACAGATAGTGCCTGCACTTATGTGGAAGACACAGCTTTTTGTCCTGAGCTCTCACTCCCAGCAGAGCTAAGTTCATATTGACAGGGAGAGTTCTGAGATGATTCAGAGGCTGGAAAAATTCAGCAAATATGCTTATTACTGTTTCTACCAGAGCACAGTTATATTCTGCTCAATGGCCCAAAGTAAAGAACTTCCATTACGTCTGCAGTTAGTGCCCATTCCCATTCCCAGAGACAGCTGAGACAACTATAGAGTATAATTCACTTTTATTACAACTTTCAGTCTCTAATCTCAATTTCTAGCCTAAAGAAAGAAACACTGGTCATGGCTACATGGCTACAGCATGATTACAGAGATGCACAGTATTCTTATTTTATTTCTCTCGCTCTTTTTTTTTTTTTTCATACAAAGTTAAGGAGTGCAAATACCCCAGCCCTTGGAAATGAAAGCAAAGAACAGTGTGATAGAAACAATGTCTGATACGTGTTATATAACACAGATGTGTTACCCTGAAGAAGTAAACATGATAAATTGCGAGGATATATTTGAAAGTTGCTTAATTCATGGCAATAAAGTTGTTATTATTATTTGACAAAACTCAGGTTAGGTAAATTCAGCAGTGATAGGAGAGTAATGCAGCATTTGTAATCAAAGGTTTTTGCCAGGAAATTCTGTTCAGTTATCAACCAATACAGAAAAAGCAGATATGCAAGAGGATATTATAGTTACCTGTAAATGCAGCACATGCCTGACCATGCTCCAGTGCACATCTGGGATTTCCAACCACCCTCAGCAGGAGTTTCACATAAATAGTTCACTATCTATGTTTTGGAAGCCAATCCCCAGTTACACTGTAGATATACCCAGGCTTCTGGATTTATAGCCAGACCGCTACTGCAAAGCAAGTGAAAACACGCATTTTAGGGAGGGGAGGATTCCCCTCTAGGCAAGGGGAGGATTTCCCAGACACTTCCAAAACAACTGCATTTGCACATCGTTCAACTATGGCACATGCTATCTGAAGATATCATATAGATGTAGCTAGGACAGCTTATAGATCTAGGGAGAGATAAAATGAATTCTTTACTAGTCCCTTCTTTTTCCCTGAAAGAGGAAAACATTCATTTTTACCAAGCTTAATGAGAGAAACCAATCCTGCTTTATTAGTGCCCTAGCTGAGAGTATTGTCAGCAAATTCCATTTAGACTAAAAACTTTAAGTCCCTGTGGTGGTGTCAAATTTCTCAGACTTTAAGTTAAAAGTGAGTTTGAGCAGATTAACTAGCTGGAACTTGAAGATAAAGCTGGCTTCTCTGAAAGAAATCTGTTTTACACCGTGTTAAGTGTGCTTGGTTCCTCTTTTATTCAAAGGAAGCAAAGGAGTTTTGTGAAAAGAGCCTTCAATAGGGTCTTTTCCTTTTAAAACTGTGGAAGAGTTCCAGCCCGTCTGTAGCACTGGCTTGAACTTTGTTTTTCTCCAAAGCAAGAATCCTGTAGTTTTCAGTGGCTTCCACATTTTTTTCCTCCTCCTTTTGTAAAATGTGCCAGTGAAGTCGAGTGTGTTGCATTAATTCAACATTTTTCCAAACATTCACACTTAGGACCAAAAAAGGGAATATTTAATAACTATAATCAGGAATAGGTTGGAATGTTGATTTTCTGATGATCATAAGAATTTTCAGTCATAAGGTCTAGTTAAATATCCCAAATTGGAAATGCTTTCAGTGACTCTTACGTCACCTTGTTATCTGATGAAACATTTTTAAGTCAGCCCAAGTGGCTTCTGTGCCAAAGTGATATTTTTAATGTGAATAACACACATGCAGAAGAGACCACATTAAAATTCACCTAGGCTAGTGACATTTTGGCGTCTCTAATCTGAAAGCATCAATTTATTTCTATGCACAGGGGGATAACTGGCAATAAAACAACTCTGCAGTGGTAATTGTATGCATTTGTCTACAACAAAATTTTGTGGTCTAAGAAAAGTTTATCTGCAACATCCGAGTANCAGAGCAGACCAGTGATGGTGATCGATATGGCCAAGGCTGAGATGTTGTTTCAGGGAGTCCTTATATCTCTTCTTCGGGGCTCCTCTCTTGCGGCAGCCAGTGGCAAGTTCACCATAGAGCACAACATCCGAGTACGGCAGTTTGAACTACCACTGCTGGCATTCTTCAGTTTTGGTGGAGTGGGATAAAAGGTAAATAAAGACATCATGTGAGACAGTTTTCCAAAAGTACTGTTCTGTGCTCTTATCCAAGAATAAAGCATTTTTGCCAAGATTATATAAAGAACACAAAAATGAAAACCAGAGATAATGAATGACTAATCAACCACTTCTTCTGATTAGGAGCAATAGAAATCCAGTAGTACTCAGATAGTCAGAGCTGCTTTGTATTAACTGGTAAAACGAAAAACATTTTAAGAGATGATCAGTGCCCCAAGGAGCATCTCCTCTAAGTAGACAAGTCAAACAAAGTTTTAGAATTAGGGAACTGAGGCACAGAATAATTGTCTTGTCTGCAGCCAGTCTGTGGTAGGACTGTAACTGAATGCAGATCTCCTCACCACATGCACATTCTCTACCTATATTCCAACTGGTCAGCTGAAACAGCCTTTCATTACTGCTCTGTCAACATACCAAGAATTACACAAGACCATGAGCATTTCATATTCTTTAAGTCCTCTTCTCCCACCACAGTATTTAAAAGCATGTAGAGCAAATACTTACCATAGACACACTGAGTTCTCCAGCCCAGAGAGCAGGTTGGAAGTTTACAGTCCATCTGGAGACGACTCCTCCTGCACAATTCCCACTGATGTTCTATTTTGAACTTCAGCTTCCTGTTGTAGGATCAAGTTTTTCTTTAAAAAATCTTTAAAATAATGTCCAGCTTTTCTTGCCATAGCTGGAAGATAAAGCTCCGTTTACTTAAAGCTAAGATCTGCCTTCTTACCTTACCTCACCTCACACAGTGAATGGCATTCACCTGTCCAAACACATCGAACTGTATCACCCATACAGAGCAGGACTATCACAGTATTCCTAGAAGTAGTAAATGTAATTCTCAGCTCTACCAACAACCAGCAGAATCCATGTAGTATTAATCTTATTTGTGTCATTGACATAGTCTTTGGAGAAATTAAGTATGGAAATAGTTCCAGGGAGGTTTTGGGAGACTAAAGACAGTTCGAGTCTGGCCACTTAGCTGAGCTCATTGACTGCAGATAAAAGGGGCAATTCACATCCAACCCTGCTTCAAGGCTTTGACACAAGGAGGGCAGAAGGTGTTCCCCAAAGCAAAGTATTTTCTTTTATAGACCTGTGAAAATACCTCACCCAGTGGGGTTTCACAGGCCTCCTGCAGTACAAATAACCAACTGCCAGAGCCAGGCCATTTGTTTTGCTAAACACAACCTTCTCCAAAGCATTTTTATGTTACACATTAGTGTATTTTATTCATATACTTCTTAACCTACTGGGAATGAGGGAGGAGAAAGCACTTAGAGAACAAAGTGTGAAGGCCTCCATTTGCTCACAGGGCAACCAAGCAGCTATTTAAGAACTTTGGCACATGGGCCATGATATAAACAGCATTCCATGTGCTTAAAAGGAGCAATAGTAATAGTAAGAAGTAAAAGAAATAGAGAACACTTTCGTCCTTCTATTTGCTGGTTTCTCTTTGCTTGAAATCCAAAATATCTTACTTTGCATGACAAGAAACTTAGTTAGCACAAGGGAAATTTATCAAGTAGGAGTCAAATCTATGATTCTTTAGAAACCTGGGAGTGCCAAATCAGTATATGTTGGCCTCACTGCCATCCCCAGTGCCAAGTCACACTGACAGTCCTGCTGCCCAGCTCTTCCTTCATAGTGTGATGAAGCCAAACCCTATATCCTACAGTATTCCTCTGTTATAGTTTGCGGCTGGAGCATTACCCTAAAGCCTGTTACTTTGAAGACTCAGTGTTTGCTGGTGTCCAGGAACACATTCAGATTCCTTCAAGTCATGCTAGTTCTCTGATCCCGGTGTGTCCTGTTGCAGGGAGTTAGACCTTGAGTTAGACATTCTGCTCCATCTCCAGAGGAAGGGCTCCCTTCCCTGTTATAGAGGAACAGAGCTCCTCAAGGACAAAAGCAGCTGTCTCTGCCCAGTGTTCACCCTTGAGCTAAGCACAGAATGACTTACTTTGGGGCTGAAAACTGCTGAGTACAAAAATGAGTACCAGCTCAGAGAGACATAAATAGAAATACAGCTCCTTTTTTCCTCAGGTCTTTGTTCATCTTCCTGCTCTCATCTCATATGCTCTGTGTAAGATATACTGTATCTGCTTGCAGTCACAACATGGTTCTTCTAGTACAGTGTCACTATGAGTTACAGTTCCAGGGACAGTTTCTTAATACCAGTTTTGTTCTTCCTTTCACCTGCGCTAGAAAAGGAGTTATTTAAAAATAGGTTAATTGTCTTCCTTGCAGCAGACATCAAGTTTGGCATCTCTGTCCTCTGCAGCCCTGCAGTGAAACATTGGGTATTCACGTCATTTCTGATCAAAAGAACTATTTTTGTCATGGGCTGCTTTATGTCCTTGTAGTTCCTAAATTTTTTGGCAGCCAAATCCAAATGAATACACTTCTAGTAAACACTCTGTTTTCACACAGCATTGATGCAGCTCAGTGTCTGTTCCAAGCAGTGCCAACTCCAGCCCTGCAACAGGACAATCTGAGCCCTGTCTTGCTGTAGTGTTTGTTCCTCCTGTGCATCACAAGATTTGTTGCTGCTTTTTGACAGATAAGCAGACTAATTCCCTGGGCACCAGTCTACTAAAGCTTGGGTTGCTGTTTATTTGTATTTCTTAATCAACTACAATTTTGTATTCTAGGTGTTTGGTTTTGGGTTTTTTATTCCAGCAGAGAGGAATTCATAAGAAATCTTTACTGCAGGGATTCTTTAATCTCAGGCTACATGTGCATTCTTGAAGCAGACTTTCAGGGCATTTATATATCTCTCTCTTCTGTCCAAATTCTAATTTCCAAGCAACCTGTAGTAGCTCAATTATCTTGTTGTTCCCCCACTTCTGTCACATTAGCTTGAAATCAGACAATGAGTTCAAACCTATTAAAGGGACACAGACAGATACCAGGATCATATAAGCCTCATTTCCTTGATGAAGTAAATTAACATTTCAGATGGTGTCTGGTTCTCATTGCTCACAGTCTAGACAAAACAGGCATTCCCAGGACAGGCAGGGTATTAGGTTGAAATTTATTTTTATTTTTACAACATTTTCACAGAAAAGAAATTGCAAATTCACAGTAAGAATAATTTTACATGGCTTTAGGGACAGCTCAGGATAATGGTTACAGAAGTAGCAGCATTTTATTTCTATGTTTCAAGATTAATTCCAGCATAGGTCAATACAGACCAAAAGTAAGGAGTGTTTAAATGCAGCTCTCATTAGATGGGTACCCACTGCAGACAGCACTGGTTGTTAAGGCCATTTTGATTTTTAGAAGGATCTCTAAATTGTCTTTTGTGGATATGCAGTCTTCCCACTGGTTCTAGGTGATGAGGAAGAAACCAGTACAAAGACATGAAAAAGTAAATATTACATAAAGGTTGGAAATAGACAATAGGGGGGGGTGTGGTGGCAGGACATGAGCAGTAACCTGCAAACTAATGCTGAGTTTGAAATGGAAAAAAAAAAAGGAGGGAGAAAAGCAGACAAAGGAGTAGCTTTGAAGTACACTCCAATGTCACAGCTGAAAGACTCCATCATCAGAAATAAAAAGGGAACATAGATGGATATTGCTTTATAAGCGCCCATAAAAACTGGATGTGCAGTAAGACAGCTGTAATAAGCTGAATGCTGTGAGTTAATCCATACTTTTTTTCACAAGAGCACTGAAGCTAATCCATACTGGCATTAGCTTCAGTAATTACTCAGTGCAGGTGCATACATTTGCTACGCCTGTAGCCAGCTTTGATGCTGCTCCAACACAAGCTGTTAGCTGGGGAAGGACGGCAGCTGTGGGTAGGTATTTTGTACCTGGCATTCATTAAGACATCCAGTATATACCCCTGCTAGAGCAGCCAGGATTTGACTCTGGTTAAAGTGTGTACTTCGTGGATTTTTTTCTGAAAGTGCTTTGGATACAGAAAACTGTGACTAATGCTTTGTTATTCCACCATAAGAATTAACAAAATATTAGAGTGTTCTAAAAACAATGTTGCGGATGTAGGATTTTTTTGCCTTTATGAGTCTACATTTATGAATATATATATGTGTGTCGCTGTCTTTAGCATGAAGGCAATATTTAGTCATTAAGCAAAGGACTAAGATCTTTCCAAGCCTTAATCTGGAAAAAGGTGGCTAGTTTGCCTCTCTGGCCTCCAAAACAGGCTAAGATGTCATTGCAATGCAGATGTCAACTCTGATCATTATTTTCAAAAACAATTCCTTTGAATGAGCTCGAAATATTTGAAGATTGATGGTTGTGACAGCTCAAAAAGCTAAATATGTTTTTGGTGAACTGCAGAAACAGAGTGGAACAAAAATATCATAACCAGCAAATTCTTCCAATAAACACTATTTTCAAGCTTTTCCCAAATTTTCAGACATGTACTAAGCACAGGTTGCTTACATCCCCAGATGTTTGGTGTGATTTCATCAGGGTGGATATTTCTACTGGAGTGTTGCAAAATGTCTGCCTTAAAGACGGAGAAGACCAAGCTCTGAAAAAGATACATGTACAGTGTGGGATCCAGATGAACTGTGGTAATATCTGGCTGTTTATCTGTATGCTTGCTGCAGCAGATGAGATTCAGTGTTCCTCCCTGCTTCCACACAGAGAGTGTCTCTTGAAAGGTACCTTGATAATTTTATGTGTGGAGTGTGGGTTTTTTAAGATCTAAAAGTATTTCTGTTACATCTTAATTATTCTTAAATCGGCTTATTGCTCAGACTACTTATCTCCCTAGCAGTGCTAATTTAGCACTTTCATGGGCCACCTTCTCAGAAATGACGAGTGTTTCAACAGAAGAACAACCTTTCTGCTCAACTACAGTTTCTAGATAGGTGTGAGAAGAATAGAAGAGGAAGGGACGTTTCCACGTGGATAGAAAGTGTTGGTCTCCAGACTTGCCGATTTCCACTGCTTTTGTAGACACTAAAGAAAAATCAGTTGCAATTTTACCCCTTAATGAAACAGAGAGAGGCTTCCTACCAGCTGTCTTTCTCTGCATACATGTAAGTTGGAAAACATGCTCACTTCAGTTGAAAAACTGCATTCATTTCACCCTGAAGGATCCAAGAGGCTGGGGTTACAAACAACCAAAAAGGACTCCAAAACCTTACCCCAAAATAAACTGCAGAAAAACCCCCTCAGCCTATGTGTTTTGCTGCCAGAGTTTCACTTTCAAGGGGAACTGTTTGACATGTTTATATGTTGCACATATTGCTTTTATCCCAGAGTGCGAGCTCATTAGTAACAGAAATGTGTCTCTCATGTTAGCTGGAGATTGGAAATTAGGGGTAGCCTAGTCACAATCAAAATGAAATGTTTTCACCACAGCTATGGAGCTCAAGAAACGTTTTAATTTCTTTACTATAGTCTTACAGTGTAATCTGATTTGGGCAGATTTTTATATCTCAGCCTCCCACTTTTAAATGGAGTTGTTTAATAATAATAATAATAATAACAATAATAATTTACAGATATTCTTTGCCTATTTATATGAGACTTTCAGGACTACAAGATTTATGATGACTTTTTCTCTGTATGTATCCCTCATCTTCTAAAACAGAATCTAGTCTGCAGTCTTTTAGCCTCATAACAATAGCAATAATTATGTTGCCAGGACAGAAAAATGGCCTCAATTAATTAACAGAATGAGCTAGTCTCAGATACAGATCAGACTCCTATTCATCATTAGAGGCATTCAAGTGCCAAATGATTTGCAAGAAATCTTGTAATTAAAGCTCTAACAGTTTCTCTTGTGCAAAAGATTTTTTTTCTCTGAGAACATTTCAAAATAATTTGTTATATGTCTAGAGAACTGAGCACATGAATGAACTACTTATTCATGGAACTATGGCTTTTAATAAGTTAATCTCATTAAGGCAAATGTAATGATAGATTGAAAACAATTAATCAAAGACATCTAAAAACACATGCTAAGTAAAAAAATTACATGCCTTCATTATACATTGAAACCTGCATAAGTACCAACAGATTGGCTGCTGTTAACACACTTCTACCTGAGGCTTTTGACTCTACAGCTGCTATTGGAAAGCTCATTTCCTCTTTGCACACAATCTTTTTCTGAGGCATCAGCTTTCTCTATAATCATTTGGCTTCAATAAAGCTGAATAACAAATTTTAGCATTTTTGTGCAAGTAACATCATCTGCTTTTAATGTGCCTATGCATGTGTGCAGTCTAGAGAGAAGGGAATTGAGAAGCAGGATTGTGAAATTATGTATGGTACCAAAGGAGATGTCAAGTGGCCCTATTATCTCACTTGCCAGTACTGGATTATGGAATATCAACAGAAACTTGAAAGAAATTTATTTACAACTGAACAAAATGGAAGATGATGCCACTAGTCGCCCAAAATCACCTCTACAGATTGATGAGAAGTTATCCCATCTCCAAACATCCCAGATATGCCTTGGGTTGCAGGCACCCAAGGACATTATATTTGCACTGCTGTTTTAATTGGATTTGATGTTTCCAAAGAAACAACATACCTCGTGCCTGCTAGAGCTAACTGGAATCCTTCGTAGGACCAGGCAAGCTTAAACTGTAAACAAAAGCATTCTAGCAACAGCTCTGGGAAAAGAAAATTAGAGAGAAGAAGCCTAAAACTAATAGAATATAAACTGTGAGGACACCTAAGTGTGAAGCTGGGCCTCAGGTGTTTCAGTGACTCAGCCATTCTGGAAATGAAAAGATGGACGAGTCAACCAGCCTTGTGTCTGCTGCTGTCGATTGTGTAGAATGTTTTATCCTCCTCTATTTGAAATTTTCTCCTTATCTCATCTAACTCTCTCCCTCCCTCCATCCCTTTCACTTTCTCTCTCTCATATCCAGATATTAGAAAAAGGTTCTTCATCCAGAGGGTGGTTGGGCACTGGAACAGGCTCCCCAGGGAAGTGGTCACAGCACCAAGCCTGACAGATTTCAAGAAACGTTTGGATGATATTCTCAGGCACATGGTATGGTTCTTGGGGAGGGCTCAGGGCTGGACTAGACGAACCTTGTGGGTTCCTTCCAACTCAGCATATTCTGTGACTCTGTCAGTTAGCATTCAGGAACAGACTCTTGGTAGCTTTATATTACTTGTATTGAGGAGTTCCTTGAATATTTCCACTTTTTACAGTTAGTCTGAGCAACTTCTCACTAAACTCCAGTTTTTGTCAGGATTGTTCCTGAACACTTTCCCCATATGTGACTGTATGGTTTGTCTGGCAGTGGGACTCTGTCAGGATCTATTAACCGAGTCTCAGATCTACCAAACACATTTGTAGGAAATCATGCTTTTGTCCTATTTATTTTCTTTTCAACTAAGTTCTACGTTTTAGTGAAAGACAAGCTTAAAATATGCCCTAGACATTTGCAGAAGGTAGGAGGGGTGGCTGTGATAGTCCTAATCCCCTCAGTCTCTTCTCCAGGCTGAACAAGTGACCTCAGTTGCTCCTCATTCGGCTTCCCCTCAAGGCCCTTCACCATCTTTGTTGCCCTCCTTTGGACACTCTCTAACAGCTTAATATCTTTCTTATATTGCAGTGCCCAAAACTGCCACAGTATTCAAGTGCAGAGCAGAGCAGGACAATTCCCTCCCTCCACTGGCTGTTGATGCTTTGCCTGATGTCCCCCAGGACACAGTTGGCCCTCCTGGCTGCCAGGGCACTGCTGACTCATATTCAACTTGCCACCAACCAGGACCTCGGGTCCCTTTCCTGGCACTGCTTTCCAGCCTCTCATTTCCCAGTCTGTACATACACCCAGGGTTGTCCCATACCAGGTGCGGAATTTGGCACTTTTCCTTGTTGAACTTCATATAGTTGCTGATTGCTCACCTCTAATTTGTCAAAGTCTCTCTGCAGTGCCTCCCTGCCTAAATCCTGGGACCCTATAGCTGTGCAGGCATTTACCAGTCAAAAAAGGCTGTGGTAGAGTTTTAATTTACAGCTGTGTCGACAAATAAACACAAATAAATTCAGAACTTTAGGCTTTATATATTATTTTGTAGGGATGGTCAAATGATTAGTAGAAATTACTGGCTGTAGTTAAAGCTTGCTTGTTTTCTTGGCTTGTTTTATAGGTGACATTCTTTTAATTACTTTTTTTGTATTTCTTTTAATTACTTAATGTGTTTAATCTCCAAAGTCTTTGCTTCACTGAAAACATATACTGCAATGATAACTCCAGTGAAAAGCTGTATATATTCTCACATTATGTGTAAATCCTCTTTAAAGGTATACTAGTATATTTTATTGGCTAAGTTTTGAAATGCATATGAGGAAATTTCATTTTGCTATCACTGTTAGTATGCATCCAGCTTTATGTAAAGTTTATCTCTGGCATCAGGATTAAGTCAGTGATTTGTGTTTGTCTAGACGTAGCAACAGAACAAGTGGACAGGAAAGCAAAGCTTTCCTCTTCAAAATCCCCAAATAAAGCTTGTAGTAGTGATGCTGGGGTAAGTTGTACAATATTTCTTTAAAACTGGTTTTCTATCATTAGATACAGGTTATAGCTGGTGCATAACTGGAACTTCTTTCATTTTAAAAGCCATGTCTCAGTTTCAAATCTCTTTAGGTGGTGAGTAGCTTCACTGATAAGTTTCAGTCCTTGATCTCACTGGAAGCAGATTCAGAATGGCTGTACAAGGGCATTTAATGTTATAATGTTATAATGTTATAATAAAAGACTACTTGAGTACATTTCTTACTAGCAAACTGCTTCTTTTGTTTCTGAAGCACTAGACACACAAACCTTCATTTATTGCAAAGTCTCAGATCTCTGTTTATTTGTGTTAAACTTTTCTGTACATAGGAAAGCTGTCCCTTGTAAGAAATGGATCAGGAGGTGTCATCTTGGTACTGATCCTTCAGCGAAAGTGAAAAACACAGTGACACAGTCATTCTGAATTAACAGGTTGAGTACACACGTAAGGGTTGCACAGATTTCAGTGTAGTGAACATTGCTGGTTGTATTCTATCTGTAGATAAAGTATTTGTGGCCCTCAACAAAGGAAGCTAAAGAATATGGAGTTGAATCTTTGTTTTTGAATATTCTGGGGTGACACTTTAAGGTCCTTTCCTGCCTGTGGAAAAAGTCAGTTTTCATTAAACTCTAGATACCCTTCTAGTAGTAGTCCTAGTATTCTCTAGATCAGTGAAAGCATTTGATAAATACATTGGGCCTGAAGAATATTGCAATTTATATGAGAATGTGAGATTATCACAATTTATTATCAATTACGGATGGAGCATGGAGAACAGAATAACTGCAAGCTTAGCCAACACATCCTGTCAGCTATTAGTTTCTCTATTAAATAGTATAATCACTGAATAATTTAACAAATACAAGCTCTGATCCTAAAACTGAGATTCGGAGTGCCTTCATAGGCTTGGAGCCAAGATGCTTACACTGATCACAAGTGCATAGACTCTTATAAGCATTCTTTGGAGAACTTGGCTCGAAGTTTCCCTGCAAGTTAAGCTGTCATTTATAATGAACTACTCACAGACATTCAGATGCCATTATGGTAAGAGTTTGCTTCCTCCAGCGGGTAACCAAAGAAGACTCTTATCCCAGTAAGGGTTGCATTGGAAGGAAGATGGGAGTAGAAACATGTACAATGTGGTATTTGCAAGGAGAGAAGTATGGCAGGAAGGAAAGGGAGAGGCTTTAATGTATAAGCATAAAGCCACGAAGATTAGACCAAGAAATGCAAAAACGCTCCAGAGGAAAAAAGTGCAGTCTCTCAATGCTAATGAGTGCAATACTCACAGAAGGAACACATTAATTGTAACCTTGATTTAATTGTCAATATTTGCAAGAGGTGGATGGGAACAACAAGACTAGTTAATGTTCCCTTAAACTCTCAGAATAACTTCTTTAAAATCCTGCAAAACCACAAACATTAAATATCCAGTGACTCGACACACTACACTGCCAGACTGTCTAGAGCATAGGCTGAGAATGATCAATTACAAGCCTTGTAACTCAAGTAATGAATCTTCTCATAAGCCTGTAAAGAAATCTTCAAAAGGAAAAGGGTTCTTTTGCTAATTTTTGGAGCCCTGAATGATTTTTCAGCAAAACCCAGGCACTGTAAAAATTACTTCCATTTGCAGTCCTCCCAGGTCCGTGTAAAAGGAAAGCTATTTCAGTACATTTAGGCTATAGGTGTGTTCCTGTTTACAAGGTAAAGAAGCTGCTGCTCAGTTACTTCAGCAGAGGGGATCCAGCTGAAGGAGCCAAGTGGGGGGGAAATTTCTGTACTTTTAAAAGTTGTTTCTGGAATTTAGAAGCAAAATGTTTCTAATTGTGGCTTCTGTGGGATGAAATGACTGATGAAGCAGTGTATTTGGAAGATGTGGCCAAATCCCAAGCAACCACTTTCTGCAGCATGGCTGGATGACAAAAGCTTTTGTTGTAGCTGGGTAAAATAGCATTTTAGAAATGCCCTGAGCTGTTTACAAAGGAAGAAAATCAGCTTCAGATAACTTTCAGAAACGGTCCCTTTTGTACTGTCATGGGCACCAAACGTAGGCATCATGCAAGATTGTGCTTGAAGACCATTAGGCAAGAAGGGGCCAGTACTGCAGGCACATTACTATTGTCCTATCACTTTTGGAATCTCTGGTGGAAGCTTCTAAGAGGCCATCAGAATATATTTAGAAAACATCTCAGTAACTTAAAATATTAATGGTGAACATGTGTTGTAACTGCAGTTAATCAAGCGTTGATAAAAGAATCTGAGCGTAAACAATTACACACTCCCCAGAACATTTCCTGAGTGGCACTAACAATAGCAGCTCTTCCGTACCCAGCCTGAGCCAGTTCGTGTGAATGAGGGGTGTCTGGGTCTCCCTGATGGGCTTGTGGTGGTGATTCCTGCTCTTGTTTCCAGAGCCCACTGCTGGGAGAGAGGCTCTGCTGAAGGGACTGCGCTCCGAGCCTGGCTCTTGGAGCAGTGATTTCCCAGGGGATGTCTTAACCCTTTTGTAAAGGTTAGGGCTGGATTATGAGATTTCAGAGCAAAAGTGAAGTAAAGACACTGATGGCACATGAGGGAGTTTTTGGGGGGAGTTCACCAAACACAGCAAAGGAACGGGCTGGGCTGTGACTCCGTGGTCCATACACACGCTGCTTGCTGCTGTGTCAGTTGACATCGTGGTTGGTGCTGCCACCTTCCCTTGTAGAGGGAAGGTTGGTGTTTGTGACTCCTTGAGATGGGGCATCTCAGAGGCTTCCTAACAGCATAGCAGTCATTGCAAGGACCCTTTCAGGAACGCTCCCTGGAAGAGCTAGGAAGCATTGATACTAACTATGGAAGAGAACTGGCATTCCCTAGGGAATAACGGGAACCAGAAACTGATGTTAAAGCTATTTATATTCTAAATTATGCCAAGAAAAATATTTTACACTTAGCTTAATATCATAATTGCAAGTCCAAAACCATCACCGCTAGCTTCTAAATACAGAATAGAATCTGGGAGGAGGCAGTAAGAAAATATATGTGTTGGCTTTATGTTTGCAGAGAAATAGCCAGAAATCATCATGGGCTTGGACAAAACCAGGAGTCTTAAAAGAAATAATATTTCTAAGTAGTCTTTAGACATTCAAATGCTTCAGAGCCTATAAACCACATGTTAACTGTGGCACAGGTGGCCACTACACTGACTAGTTTAAGCTGCACTTCTTGCAGTCAGTAAAGCACCAATTTTAGACTGTCTTTGTAAAAACTTCAGTAATGGATGTTCACATTCATGCAAAAAGGAGATTTTCAGCATATGTCACTACTGTTGAACTTGCAATGGTACTGGTATCACCTCATGACTGGGCGTTGTTGCATGACTGTGCACTGTGACTGAAGTCTTTTGTGGGGCCAAGAGGTACCAATGGGATAATATTCTCTCCATTCTGTGCCCTGATAAACAGAGGATATCTGTGTAAGCATCAGGTTTTTGGTTCAGCTTGGTGTTTGTCCTTCAAACAGCATGTGAAGTCATTCACTGATGATGCATTTCGGTATGACCAAAGCATCTGTGTAAATCCAAACTTCAGTTGACACAGCTTGTTCACATACGATTTCATCCCTAAAAAAGATCATGTAACTGTAGCATTTCCACCAAGCATTGGGAGGAAAAGCAGTGTCGTCTCCTTACAGAGAGGTATTTTTCCCTCAGCTCACTGCAGTAACAGGTGAAAACACCCATAGTGGATACACTTAGCAACACAATCCAGAAACAGCTCATTTCCACAGATTAAGAGAAATCTGGAGACTAAAAACTAAGGAAATTATTTTCTTCTCTACCAAAAAGATTTCTCAGCTTATGTACTGTGAGTGTAGATATTGTATGTGCACAAGTGTGCATCTTCAAAAAAGCCCATCAAACTCTTCCCTATTCTTACGCTGAAGACCTGATCAACAGCAATACTGACTGAAGCCTGGGGGGAAGGACAGGGTGTTCTGTTCAGGCTCCTGTCTGGTTACACCTCAAATCATAAGAACAGTCATGCAAGTTACAATCACTCTTGATTTCACCTGCGAGCAGAGGCTGAAGTGAGCTCAGCAGTAAGACCTCAGTTTGCTCCATATCAAAGGCTCTGCAGGCAAAATCCCTGACTCATATAAATGAAGACTCCTGAATATCTCTGCATCTGGCAAAAGCAAAATTGATTCTAGGACTTTGTTGTACAAAGAAATTATGGAAGGAATTCTCTGAATTTTGGGGAAGATGTATACTATCTCTAACACCCTTTGCATTAATCTTGATTAAGAACCACTTGAGATGACCTGCCTGAGCTTAACTGGAAACAGGTCATGACAGATCATCTGATCTACCTACGATGGTTTAGAGTTAAATCTGTGTTCGGACTGAATTGTTTTTCATACCCACTTTAATACCCAAAATATGATGTGAGATTTTCATCTCTCCATGTAAGTTCCGGTGCAGTGGCAAGTGTGTAGACCTGTCCTGGCTGACCTATTCAAACTTGAATATTTCTCTGCACTATTTGGGGATCATTGTAGTGACTAAATCTATGATTTTTTTTTTTTTTTTTTGCCTTGATCTGTTTCTCTGATCTAACAAGGGAAATGTTTCTTTCCCTTCTAAGGAAAAAAAAATCACTCTTGTTAAGAATGCCTGAGTAAGTCAGTGACTTAAGAAATATGCTTGAAGCACCAGCAGAAATCCCTAGGGTTTATTTATTTATTTATTTTGTTAAATATTGAGCTGTAAAACCTTCCTTCCATACACAACTGCATGATGTTGCCACTCGATCACAACCAGTGTCCCAGGTAGCTTATTTACACACACAGATGCAGCACTGGCTTCACTTCAGCAAATCTTTCATTCCTTATGAAGTTTCTGATGGAATTGGACACAGTAGTAAGACAGCAATCCTCTGTGTCTGCAAGGAGCCATTACCATTCCCCAGTTCTTGGACTGCGACACTGGACTCTAGGCATTTATTGCTCAAGAAGTCAGAGTAGGGAATTATATACAGGTTAAACTCAGGTATTCTGGAGTATTGCCCAATCTTTTCTATTTTCCATAAGGAAAAGTGTTCATAAAAAGAAAACGGCTCTTCAGAGCTTGATGAAATGTGTTTTAAGAGTTCCTCTCCTTCCACACCACTGGCAAGTGCAGATGTCACCTTCACAGAATATGCTTTGTAAAAATGAAACTCCTGTAACTTCTGTGTTTACAAGAAAAATATAGAGGAGGCTACATAAAATCACAGAATGGTTTTGTTGGAAGGGACCTTAAAGATCATCTTGTTCCAACCCCCTGCCATGGCCAGGGACACCTTCCACTAGAACAGGTTGCTCAAAGCATCGTCTCACCTGGCGTTGACCAAGTCCAGGGATGGGGCATCCACAATGCCTCTGGGAAACATGTTTCAGTGCCTCACCACCCTCATAGTGAAGAATTTTTTCCTAATATCTAATCATGATCACTGATATTGTAGCTGCTGAGCTGTTACTTTTAAGTTAATCCTTGCAGGAGAAGAAATGATTCACAGCAGCTATTACTGAACACAGAATAATGATTTCATGCTGAGCAGAGAAGTTTCATATATCCTTTTTATTTGGAGGCTGATACAGTGATGGACAGAACCTGAAACCAGCTTTTCTGGCCAAGCTGCAAAGTCCTGATGAACACTTGTTGAGCTGTATGATCAAGCAGCCTCCTGTGATAAACTCCTCAGCCCAACTAGTTGTGCTTTTCTCAATTTGGCTCATAAGGTTCAACCCTAGATCTTTGCAAATCCTGAAAATTCACTATAAGTACTTACAATACAGCAGAAGAAAATTTGAAGGTGTTTTTCCCATGACCACAGTAAAACAGCAGGTGTGGAAGAACAGGCTTTGAGACACACAGGAGATAGCTCCTTTCTGAACTGCCCTAAACATCTCATGGCTGTTTACACTAGTGATAGCCTGGCTACAGAAACAGGCTCCACAGCTGGCTGCCCTTTGTCTGATCCCTCAGCTCTGAGCAAGGTCTGTGCCGTTCTGACACTATAAATCTAACTGGCTTTAATGACTATCTTTTATTTGTTCCTTAAAAACAACTGCAAAATTTCACGTGCAAAACAAAAATGACTCATATAGCTGACACAGTGGCTAATTCATTATTGTATTCTCGTGCCTCTTCCAAGCTCTCCTAAAGTACCCTTAACAAACCTGAAACAGAGAGGGACTCTGAATTCTGTTGCAAATACAGTTTGACTCCTCTACCTCATTGTAGGGATGTGTCCAAAACCAGAAGTCAAATGAAGGTTGTATTGCTCTTAGTGGAGTGGTTGGTGTGAGCGCTGGATTTACACAGGTAAAAATTCTGTCCTGCTTCCAAATAGAAAGTTACAGTTTTTAGCTGCTGGGGAAACAAAGTCTGGCGTTGGAATCCAGCCAGGTAGCTCAGTCAATTGGATCACTCTGAAAAGTTCTTAAATGTAACTAGGAATGTGACTTAAATCAGGAATGTAACTCAGTCCATGAAAGATACAGGCCTGAGGTCTACATGCGTGCAACAAGGATGAATCCTAGTAACTCTCAATTCATCATACCCTGACCAGTGAAGAGCAGAAATATGTGCTGCAGCACAAGCTACTCCAATGTTCCAGGCACTGGTGTTGACAAAGGTGATGCCTCTGGTCCACAGTGAATTTCACCTCCTTATTATAGGAATAAGAATAACTTTTAAACTGCTTTATGCACCAAAGATAAAAATTTCTTTCCACTCAGTCATTTGGGATCTTGTTTAGGATGTACTTGCAAGACTGCAAATTCGAGTGGTCAAAATATGTGACAGAATGTGCCACAAATATAGCATTGCCTTTATTTTCTGTAGGGATTATTTACTACATACACACATTAAAAGAATGAGTTTGTAAGAGATGTCATCGTTGTCTTCTATTGGGACTACCAGAACACCAGAGTTATGCTGATTTCCACAGTTTCAATGCCCTTGTCTTGTCTTGAATCCTGGAAGCCTTTCTCAGCTTTGAGAGACTTAGATATTTGATCTTGTTGGCTTTAGCTTTATATTTCATTAGGATGCCATAGCTCCAATTGACACATTTGAGTACAAACCAAAGAACCATATTAAAGATGTTGTCTCCTTCCTGTTTCTTCTAAGCAGCTTCTCCTCCCAAGTGGATACACATTTCAAACCTGCTCATATGTTGTTATCCCCAAGAGGGTTTCCCAGTAGTCATCTCCTGCTTTGATGGGATTGACTCTGTGACAATGAACAAGACACAAGTAAGATGGTGTAACATCTTCCCCCCGTTGAGATAAAAGTGAATGTAAATGTTCTCAGCCAAAGAACAACGTGCTTGGGCATCTTGACACCACAGTTGCAACTATCTTTGACCAGGACAAATACCCTCCTTCAAATGGAGAAAGTCCTAGCTGCAAGAAGAAAACTGAATGAGGTTTGTCTACTAATGAATATTCTTCCAATCTTTTCTCAGCTTTCTTGTGAGTTTTAAAGACTAGAATTTATTGTAGCTTGTCTTTAATCCCCATAATAATAGTTTAAATCTTGCTTAGCTTCTACACTGAAACTGCTTATAAATATTTAATTAAAGCCTGTTCACTTTCATACTATCAACCTTATATTGAATCTGAACTCAAGGAGTGTGGAGAGTACTAAGAAATCCAGGCCAAGCCTTAAAAGCATTCTAAATCACTGAAGTCACTATTTAGTCTAACTTTCCTTTTTCGAAGCAGGAGTGCCAGTTGGCATCTTCTGCAGTATGTGTTCTCCTCATACCTTTGTATGACTCAGTTACCAGTAACTAAAATAATCACAGAACTGCTTCCCAGCACAATGCATGGACAGCATCCTAACTTTAAATTGTGTTCATTCAAGCAACTAAGCATAAGGGACTTTTCTCCTACATGGAAACGTACAAGAAAACAGTACCAGGAAGCACAGCACTGTTTTCTAGGAAAAAATAAAAGCAATGCTGCAGAAAGAGCAATCTTAAATTCAGGTCCTTTTCCAAAGATATTTTCCCTGAGAAACAGCACTGAAGCACTTGCTAAAAGTGCAAGAGGAACAGAATGGTGGCAATAACACCACCTTCCTGTACCTGTAACTTCAACACTTACATTATGCATATTCTTGAGATTGAGATGTGGAAAAGGCCTGTTGGAGAGAACAATGGACTGGAACCATTCCCCCCTCCACTCTCATTCCCGTGAGAGTCAACATGGGTGATTCAGTCCAGACTCTGTATTTATGCCCAATAGATGTTTGACATCTCAACAACTGTGGCATTTCCATGCCTTCCTCGCGCTGTATATTCTGCTGCTTTGCTAACTGCACTGGTTTGCCAGCTTTCACTAATTCCTAATTGGTCTCCTTTGTGTCAACTGTGCTGCTTCTGTTTCTCAGCATCAGCCTGTTTGTTCTGTGTTTATCCACCGGTTCTATATTCTTTTACTTTAGATAAAAATCAAACATTTGTAAAAAGTATGACCTAAAACAGAACTGTAGAAAACAAGAGAACTTTGATGGTTTTTCTCTTGCTCTCGCCTGGACTCTCCCCTTCATCAACTTCTTCCTTGGAGTACAATGGTCCAAAGAGAACTGAGTTTTATCAGTGATGAGTGAAAAAAGATTATTTCATGTATTTTATAGGATCTACCATACAGTACAAATCCCGTATGATGGCTGCATTTATTTTTGGAATAGCATGATCCTGACTTCTCAATTCTCAGCATTCCTGCTGCTCTGTAGCCAGCTCTTCCCTGGCCTCTACCTGTGGAACCTCTTGCTCTTGTATAGCACCTTGCAACAGTTCTTAGGCGAAGGAAAAAAAAACCATGAGTAAGCAAGTACATTTAATTTTCAAGTATAATTAATTTTGCAAGTAAAGAGTATAAACCTAAGTAATAATTAAAAAAAACCCCAAACCATTTATATTTTATATAAAAAGCCAGTTATTTCAAGTTGTGCACATCAAGGGAAACAGTGCCACAGCTTAATGAGGAACAAATTCTATCCATAATTGAAACAGCTAGGAACAAGTTATTACATACAAATATACATATCAGTACCATACTTGTTAATATACTTCAGAAAAACCTAATTTTTCAGAACAAGTGCAGCCCATTTCCCCTCCTCATACTCATTGTTTCCTGATGTTACTCTGCAGAGTCCTTTGTAACCTGGCTATGTTGGCATCCAGGGCTGCTAAGCTATTCTTAAAGTCTTCTTCATCTCGAGAGGTAAATGTTGAGAAAGAAGATGCACTCCACTCAGACCTCACTGACAAACCATCCAATGAAATGCAACTTAAATCAGCTGGTTTACTGCCTTTTCTCTGAGAAATCTCTATTGGAAATGGCATTGATGCATGATGGAATGTACCAGGCTGAGGTTGGTCTGGTTTATCTGCAGAATCTTTTGCAGCTCCATTCAGAATGACTTTTGATCTCATTTGGACTTTGTCTCCTTCCAGCTTTGCTTTATCCCCTGTAACTTCAAGCTTGTTTTCCACAGTCTTTTTCACACTGTACCCAGCACTTAACTTATCCAGTACAGTCGGATCCTTTGATAGCTCACATCCACACTGCTGCACAGAACTTGGGAGCTCACAGAAATCCAAAGTTTTACAAGCCCCTCTAGTCTGGGGTAGCACACCACTTCTTTCAGAGACTGGCTGCTGTTTTTTAGAGGCACTGCTAGTCAATGGAATATAAATTGTCTCATCCAACTTGTTTTGGTCATCTAGTAAAGTCCCAGAATCACTAATTGTTTCTGCATCTTGGTTCCATGAAGTTTGTAGTGCTCTGGGAGCTGATGTTCCTTCTTCTATGAACATACTGTTTATTTTACTTCCTTCAGCATCTAACTTTTCATAGGCCAGATTTTGCATTTCCATGTTTCCACTTTCATTTGCGAATTGAAGATCTGTATCTATCAAAATATGATCCATTTCTAATTTTTTAAGGTAAGTCATTACTGAAGTACTCCCAGGAAACAGCTCAGGTTGCATTTGCTTTTCATGGTCTTCCAAAAGAGACTTTGAGAGAGCTTTTTCAGGTTTGGGTCTAACGTTGTCCACTGTGAGGTCAGACAGAAGCTTGGCCATACTGCCCTGCAAGGTCCTGTTTAGGTAAGATCAATAAAACAGGGTCAAAATTAGCCACCAAAAAGAGCAGTTCAAAGCTTTTCTATAGCACCAAAACAGTAGATTTATCACACTGTGGCAAAGCGGCAATGCTCTTTCTACATATTGTCATAAAATGTATGAAAACGTGAACCAATTCCCAGTTTCTTGAACTTCAGCTCAATGTGGTTATAAAATAACTAGAATAGTGCAACCCAATGAAGTTCTCCAGATTATTCCTGGTTTACCTGCTTTGTGCAGCACAAAATGAAATAAATTGATGCCAAGAAACTGTTCAAAGCAGACAGAAGTTATCAAAATCCCTACAAAATGTTTTATGAATTATTGTTCCCATTACATTTAAAAATATTATCAAAAATATTATAAACGAAATAATTCTTCTAATTTTCTGCTTTGTACATCAAAAGCAATTCATGTTTAGATGCTTATATCTATAGCATATACATAAACACATGCAGTAAGACATTATTATACCACCATCTGGTGGTCAGCATTGCAGCTGCAGAAGTGTCTAAAATTCTACCGAATCAACACTGAAATGTTGATTAAAAATACTCTGCTGCTCCCATCAGTACCAACTATAAACATGACAGACAACAGTTTTGTTTCCTGTACACAGCATGTCCAAACCAATTTTATGTGCATACCACTCTGCATCTGCAAAAACCTATTTATGTCTCCCAGTTTGCTGCTATTTTTATCATAAAAGACTGTGATAACATAAATTCAGAGTAGTAGCTCTAAAAAAAAAAAAAATGTGAGTAACACCACCTTCATTCAGTGATCCAAAAACTCCTACCTCTACCCATAATTATATCTGGGCATAATCTACTTGAAATGTCTGTGCAGTTATAGAAAGGACTGCTCATTCCCATAGGAAGAGCTTGCTGTGGGTCCTGAAGGCAGAATTTGTCTGCCAGTTGTTCTCAATAACAGACCAGTATCTAAACCAGTGTAAAAAAATTTTGAGTTAAGAGTTATTTTCCAAATTCTACACCTTCAAGGTGTAGTTTTCAGGTCCTTGCCCTTCCCATGGAACAACTTATTGCCAGCTCTGCTATTAAGAGTTAAAACTTCACACAAGTTACTGCAGATAGTACTTTACTTTACCACAGAATTCAAGTCATGGAACATGACAACTCTGTTTAAACAAAACTAGAGCACCATTGTAACAAAAGTAACTACAAAGAGAAGTTTTAGCCTATGTTACCTCCTACCACCAAGATATCCACAATCCACCAAGTAATCCACAGCATGAAAAGAGAAGAAAAAACAAGGAAAGAAAGAAAGAAAGAAAGAAACAAACAAAAAAGACCAATGTCAAGAGGCAAAAAAAAGGCTTAGCCAACAGTACCGGGTTAATTCCCGCAGTCTCTTAACCTCGGCATCACGCTGACGTAATGTTATGCCCAAAATCTTATTTTCTTTCTCTGAAGCTTCCAGCTTAAACTCAAGGCTCTTCACATTTCCTAATGCTTCTTCCACTTCTGAAATGCCAAGAAGAATTTACCTAATCATTTGAGTTCTAAAACATTAAACAAACAATAACCAAACTGAAAACACTTACCGATCTTGAGCTTGGTGGAATGAATGTCATAATGCTGCTTGTTTTCAAGCAATTCTTCTTCTTTATCTTGAATAACTTTTGCAAGACGCTTATTTTCTTCTTTCTGACTTTCTATTATTTTAAGAAGTTCTTCATTTTTAGCCTGCAGTGAATCAAGGCCTTTCTGTGATTCTTTCAATTGACTCTGGAGCATCATATTCAAGGACTGCAAAGAAACTACTACCAAAAGAAAAACATAAAAAGTTTAAGTGTTTTGTGTGGTAGTTTGAATTGCTAAACCAAATTAAGCTTTCAAATAATCCTGGTAATATGCATTTTGATTACAAATAGAGGAAGAGGTTATTGCAGCAGCAAGATAAAGCTCAAGCTTTCTTCTTCATTATCTGACATCTACATTTTAAGAGGCACATAAGGAAAAATAATCTGCTTAGCAGCTGAAGAGCCAAGGCCAACTATGTGGAGTCTAAAAAGGCCCAACACTCCACGCAAATGCATGATTAGACCCACAACACTTAGTTTGGTTGCCACTAAAGGCCACAATACACACAGACATAGGAAGATACAAATATATAAATAAAAAATAACAGTATCTATTGAAACAAAGCTGTAACAAATATCCCCCTAACAAGCAGCATTATCAGTACTTTACATTCATAGTTGCAGCTCTGTCCAGATTTCTTCTCATTGGTTTCTTGTTCCCTGAGTTTCTGGTTTAATATTCTTAGTCTCCTAAATGTGAATTGTGAAAAAGCACGAAGTCAGAATTATTATGATTAGCTCAAAAGCACTGCACTTTAAACTGGTTTGGCAAGAAGTTGCTTCTGAGATTTAAGGGTCATGGAATGTTTCAGAAATATAAAAAAGTTTTAATAATGCATTTTTCTTACATTCCTGTACTTCTTCAACACAACACTTCTTCTTGCACATTCTGGTGTATAACTTTCCCCCTGTTCTGAAGTCAAGTGCTACCCACTACGCATTTGAGAGCTCCCCCGAAATGAGAGACACTTCTGCACTTGAGAATGGACGACAAAAAGAATATGAGCAGGCTAACTATGTTGATACTGCAGTTTTCAAAAGAGTGCATTAATCCCACCCAGCCAAACGCCCCATCATGAGCTAACCGACATTATTAAGGCATCAGTATTCACTGAAGTCTTGCTGTGTGTTAGTTTTTGTTTTTAAGGTATGTTGCCTTACCAACACACTTTCTAGTACATAAAATACTGCACAGACAAGAAGGGAAGAGCCATAACATGTACACCATGACAATGATAAAACAGGCAATTTAGAACAGAGCAGTTAAAGATGCTTTAGGCACCTCTGCAGCAACCACAGGATCACTGACAGTTACTGACCTGCGCAGCTGGGCATTCTCACTCCTGAGAGGCTGTAAAGCCAGTGCTATTTCAGCTTGGATGTTTGTACTTCCCACTACAGCTGGGAGCAATGATATGCAGCCTTCTATTTCACTCATCAACCGCAGCATTTCTGAATCATCTGCAAGAGGTGAGGGAAAAAAGGAGATTCCAGAAACCTATAAAGCTGCAATACAACAGTAATATTTTACACGTGATTAAGTAATCTACAAAGTGGTTTACCAGTATCTACTTTTCTTCCCCCCCAAGAAAACCTCATCTTTAACTATATTTATTTAAAATTGTTAAGCTTGAATATGAAAACTATGCTTTACATCCTCAATAAAACACAAGCCAGCATCTCTCCAACTAGCCTTGGTGGGACTGCTGTTGCAACATGTCCACACTGGGCCTTCTCTCAGCGGAAAGGTCTGTATATGAAATAGGAACAATCCTTACCCCAGATGTTATGATAATGTTAAAATAGTCCAAAAAATAATTTAATACTTATGCAGAATGAAACCTGAAGGTATTACTCTTGTGGAAAATCACACTAAGATATCACACATCATCTGACACATACAACTTGCAGAAACTGAAGCGTTCACATTTAATAGAGCTCTTCTGTTATTTATATGTAACAACTCCACTGCACAACAAAAATGTCCTCACCTTGATCTGTTATCAGTTCTCTGAGTTCGCCCATAAGATATTTTACAGTCATAACTTTATGGGCAGTTTCGTCTGGACTTTCTCCTCTAGATTTTAGAACTTTCTTCACACAACTTGTCCTACAGCTTGTATCTCTCACTGGAGCTATGTCAAGTACATTCAATTCATCTTCCTCACTGACCATATCCTCACTGTGCTCTTCAGAAGCATCCTCCCCCGTGTCACTTGAGCTATCATGTTGTGCTGGACAATGCTGATGGCACCTCTGTTCAGTGCTGCCATTCAGCCCCTCGCGTGACTGTAACAGGGCCAGGTGGGCTTGTATGCACCTTATCAAATCTGCTTCTTTTATCTGGTGCTCTTGGCTTGGGGTCATCTCTCTGCCAGAAGATGCTGGGATCAATGTAGGCACTGTAGGGATCGAAGCACCTGGTGCCATACAAGGGACCACACCAGGAAGAGCGGTGGCAGACTGCACCTGTGCAGCAGGAGCAGCAGAAACTACTGGGAAAACCACAGGTCCTCCCATCTGTGGCACACATTCACTGGCACTATCTACAGGAACACCCTGCATAAAGAATATTCAAATTAAACATAAAATTAATGTAATTTCTAAATCTTTAAAAAAAAAACCCACACAAACAACACTACCCTTGTCTGACTTAATATAGTCTTGATCATTCTTTGCTAATTTTAAGAACAACTACAAATTATTAACTGAATAATTTTCCTCTACAATAAGGAGTAATTAAAATGTAAACCTGATTTAGATTGGCTTTATCTTAAATGTTACTGGCAACATTAAAGCACAGCTCTTTTTCAAGTGTTCAGTAAAGAAAAAAACCTCAGCAGTGTTTCTTGAATCTAACCAGAACAAGGAAGAAAACAAAAGCAAAAAAAAAAAAAAAGGACAACACTGTTACCTTTCAAGATTTTAAGTAGATGAATTTCTTAAAAGTCAAGGCCAGCACTAGCTATACATGGACTGCCTGCAGATGGAAGGTAAGTCTACAGTCTTACAGATTCAAGGTGCAAGCCCTCTACCACATTTCCTGAGGTGGCAGCTGGTTCTTTCTCTCCATTAGTTCTATTCTATGCCCTGAAATACGCAGGCATTTCAACATGTGGCTCTAAGATAATACAGAGTGTCTGAAGAAATGATCAAGTTGATCACTGGCAGTGAAAAGCTCCATAAGATATATGATTTCTTCTATCAGGAGTTGGTTAATGATCCCAATGTGCATTACTGAGAATGCAATTAACAGTAATCAATAATTTCCTGTACCTTCCGTGTTTATTGTCCATTACAGAATTCCCCATCCAAAAACAAGCAGCCAGCTGAAATGCCTCTAATTTCATTTTTTGGTGTCTACATAAGATGTGTTTTGAAAAGCAATATTTTCTCTATTTTTGTTCATCACTACAGATTGAAATATCCAACTTTTTAAAAGAAAAAGTATTAGGAAAACTGACAAAAATAAATGCATAAATAGGCAGTGCTAATTCAGTATGTTTATTAATAGTCAGAATCAAACTTCTACTTACTGACTGAGCAGTTAAGGGATTAGCTGAATGCTGCAGGGACAGTGCTGATGTGGACGTAGGTAACAGGTAATTAAAAGCTGCAACATTTTGACATCCTGAAAGAAAACAGCCCTTAGAGATCAGGGAAATTTGGGGTAAAACTCACGGAGCTAAATAGTAAGCTCTACATTAACAGTTCCACTAACCCTGATTGGAGGGAGAAGAAGGAGTTATAGTAGGAATTTCATTACTCTCCTGTGGTGGTTGGCCAGTTATCAGAGACATCTGAGTTTCCACATGCTCACACAGTTTCTGATGTATCACAGGAGAGTGTTGACTGCAAGGCACATGAATTGGTTGAACCATCTGATTCTGTGCTGCACTAGAAAGCTCTTTCTCAGCAGAAGATGTGGTGGACAAGGCAAATTTTCTATTTGATACTGGCACTGCAGAGAAATAAGGAACAAAAAACCCAGCTGAAGTTGCCTGTCTTCTTGAGCTACACAAACCCATTATTGTCTGGAAGGTTTGTAAATGCACTCAACTTTCTTTCTTATACAATGTAACTCAAACATTTGTGAATTTCAGTAACTGTTTACTAAACATTTAAGGTTTTAAAAGGCAGTAATTAATGTCTACATCCTTTTGTGGATCCAGCCTGGGATTAGCCTATAACAAATCGCAACAATTATTTGAAGCCTGTCTGTATCTCAGTAAGTTGAGGAGTCTCTTAATGTTCAAGAAAAAAAAAAATCAAGCTCAAGAAAGCCCACTTACCAATTTCTTTGTGGACAGGGGCAGGAGTAACATTTCTTGTTAACCCCTTCTTCTTGGAAGTATTTCCTTTGGTTAGCAAAGGCTTGGAAGTAATTTTAAAGGTAGTTGTTTTCCCAGGTTGTTTATGGATAGTCTCCTTTCCTAGTATTAGTTGAAAGAAAAAGTAGTTAACAAAACAAATCAAGAGAGTATTATGAAACCTAAAAATGTAACTTGCATTTTCAATAGCTACAACCTGTAGTCTCATTTTGTATGAAATTCTTCAGTAAAGCTGCACACTGGTCAAGTCCATTATGGATAGCATCAACCTGCACAAAGAACACTGCAGTCAGAAAATGAGCACCACAGTTTTCTTTCAGTAAACTCAGATTTGAGGGGAGTATTCTCCACTCTGTCACCTGACAAAGAAAAACCAATAACCAGAAAGAAATTTTCCATATACTACTTTACAATTACATGGACTTTTGCAAACACGTAAATTTCGCAAAGTAACCAAATTGTGTTGTTGCACCATGTCCATTTGCTGGATTTTGTGTAGTGGTAACTGCATGTGTGTTTTTTTCAATTCTTATTTCCATGTACAGTTAAACTATTATCCACAGCCTACCTGTACTTTGGAGACAATTGGTTCAGCACTACACAAATCCCAGTGCTGCAGCACTGACTCCATACCACTCATTGTGCTCTTTTCAGCAAAAAAACCTAAACAAGTGTGGCTGTTCTTCTGACAGGACCAGCCCCTGTCCACAAGCAGCATATTTGTCTTTGTAAAATGTATCCTGTGCTTTAATGAGATTTGTGAGAGCCAAAGTCACCGCACACAAAACCAACTTGCTTGTATGTACAAGTCTGTAGTACAGACTCTCTTGCTTTGCAGGAGCTATTGCAAGTTCAGATGCAGTAGTATCTAAATTAACCTGCTTTTCTTCTATTACTCATGGTATTACAATTTTCCTTCTCTTTAGATAACAGGGATGACTGCAATAAAAAGTCATTTAATTACCTGATTGTCAGAGTCAGTGGAAAAGAATTCTGCATCAGAATAACATCCTCTCCTTAGGCCAAACCTGAAAAAGTCAAATTCACTGTTTATACCAACTCCTTAACATGCAGCAAAGCAAAAAAACAACTTACTTTCATTCAATAGTAGGAAGCAAGAGGAAATTAATTTCATCAAGAAAAAAATAACTTTCTGAAAAGTTTGTGTGGCTGCAACAAATGTATTTAGCCAATAATAATAGCTTAAGTCAGAAGACAATTCAGTCTCCATTCAATTGTCTTACATACAGCTAAATTATAAAAATTCAATTTACTATAAATAAAACACATGCAGAGTCAACTCTCTATTTTTACACGCAATATTTCTATTCAGTTTGTGTCTATCTATTAATGGGCTGCTTAGAACCTGGCTGTAGTGACTTCCAGCTAAAAACATTTTTTACGTATACAACGAATTTTGCGTAGTTGTGCAATGTGACAAGTATAAGGATCCCAAACATTCACACACACACTCAATCTTAAACAGTATTTGTGATCAAGGTCTTACTGTTTTCTTCCATTTGTTATTTTAACTGCTCCTGACAGCCTTCCAGAGGACAAACCCTGTTGATTACAGAAATACACTTTGATTTTCATTAAGTACTTTCACCAAGATACTTGAAGACTACCACTGCCCCCCAGTTCCAAAAACTTTAGCACAAGCAGATCAGTTGAAGGTACTTTACAGCTCCCAGGCCAAGGAGGGGGCAACTGCTACCACCACAGCTTTAAACTTGTGGGTTCCATTTCACAGAAAACGTGCCATTACAGCATGATGCTTTGATAATTTCCACAGCATTCTACAGAGATTCACGTCCTGACACGTCCAAGAGCTGCTGTACTCACACAGTCCCAGAGTCACGGGATGGGTCTGGTTGGGATGGACCACAGTGGGTCCTCTGGTCCAACCTCCCTGCCCAAGAAGGGTCACCCCAGAGCACATGGCACAGGATTATGTCCAGACGGTTCTGGAATATCTCCAATGAGGGAGACTCCACAGCCTCTCTGTGCAACCTGTTCCCCCCTTTACTTATACACATTGATGAGATTCCCTCGCAGCCGTCTCTTCTGGAGGCTGAGCAGACCCAGCTCCCTCAGCTTTTCCCCATAAGAGAGATGCTCCAGTCCCCCAGCCACCCTCGCTGCGCCCCGCTGGACCCGCTCCAGGAGCTCCATGAGAGACACGCCCAGCGCGGGACACCGCGCCC
>VZRE01014224.1:184280-213889 GCA_013396775.1 Cephalopterus ornatus
AGGGAAAAAAGATGAACGCTCAAAACGATGTGAGGCAGCTAACAAGTTGGAGCCAGAGCCATTGGTATACTTCCCTCTGAAGGGAGTTTGTGGAAGTTTATGGCTTAGTTCTCATTGGACTGATAGATGTGGGTGCAAGATTTAAATAATGTAGAATTATTCCGAGTCATTTAGCAACAAGTAATAGGAAAAAAAACATCCCCACACCCCAGTCCCGTCCTTTGGTGCGAAGATACACAGATCAGCACTTCATCACACTCATAAAGTACGTCACACTCATAAAATACGTGGGAAAATCGAGCCTTGCAGGTGGGTGGCCACGCAATCAGAGAATCAGAGAATCAATTGCGTTGGAAAAGACCTCCTTGATTCCAACCTGTCCCTGATCACCAGGAGGTCAGCTAGACCATGCCACCAAGCGCCAAATCCGTTCTTTGCTGACACACCTGCAGGGGCGGTGACTCCACCACCTCACTGGGCAGCCCATTCCAATGCCTAATCACCTTTTCTGTGAAGAAATTCCTCGTGATGTCCAACCTGAACCTCCCCTGACACAGTTTAAGACTCTGTCCTCTCCTTTCTGTGTGGTCCCTCGGGACCTCCCTGTGCTGCCAGCACAGCCTGTGTCCCATGTCCCCTGAGGGACACACAGGATGAAACCAGGCTGGCAGCCAGGCACAGGGAGCTGCTGATACATTGTGTGAAGGCTAAATCCATCGGATCTCTGCTCTCCTTGCTGGCTTCCAGCTCATGTTAAACCTGCTGCGGCAATCCCTGAAACACCCGTCCGCACGGATCATCAAGGACAGTGCCTCAGGCTGCACACACACACACTTGTGCTCATCACTGACATATCAGTATTCTGCATATCCTCACTTTTATTAGCTGAATCAATAGGCCTTCTGAACACACAGCATTGAAAGCAATAACACTGCCTCAAGCTGAAACTGTGGTTGCATTACTATGCTATTAAGAGTACTGTAGCAGAAGTATATATAAATATTCAAACATCTCTGCTCTCCCAATGTGTAAATTGTGTTATTACTGTGCTAACATTTACACTGAAACTATGCTAAACTCAAAGTGAAAAAATATTGTGAAGATATTTATAATCTTGTCAGAAAAAAATCCAAACAAAACAGTAACCCAGAAGGGTTTTCTCTCAGGAGTTTGGAGACTGCTTCAATTCTTCTCTTTGAAAAGTTTAAAATGAGAAGATCACTGTAATAGAATAGCTGAAGAAAGGAATATAAGCTAAGGAAAAAAAAAAAAGAAAAAAGATTAAAGCAGCTCAAAAAGATGTGTGGCAACTACCAAACTAGAACCAGAGCATTGGCTCCATCTTCTCTTAAGGGAGTTTCTGGAAGTTTATGGATAAATTTTCATTGAACTGATAGATGTAGGTGCAGTATTTAAGTAGGGAAGAATTATTCCAAATTGTTTAGCAACAAGTAACATATTAAAAAACCCAAACACCCCACCCCAATCCCATCCTTTGGTTTGAAGACACACAGATCAGCGCTTTATTGTTTTGCATCAAAAGCAAAATAAATACAGAAGGCCATCGAGCTCAGTTCTCGCCAACTGAACCATTTTGAAACTACAGATGAAACAGCAAGATTGACTTATAAATAATTTTTAAAATGCAACTGCAAAGATTAAGAAGTTGCATAAATAATTACAATTCTCATGGTCACAGAGCTCCAAGTGGTTACTCTTGAAAGACCAGAACAAGCTGTTGTGAGACTCATGGTAGAACTACAACAGTTGCCGGCAGTGTACGCTGAGCATACAGCAAAGAAAAGGAAGCTAAAGGTGAGAGAAGACACTTATCTATCAATCAATCCATCCAGTTTCATCAGAAAATGGGGCTTTTCCAGTACCTACCTAGGAAAACCAAGGCATATTTGCATTCAGTGCAAGTTCCAAAGGTTTTTTGCTACCAGTACTAAGAAGTTCTAGTGATCTAATTAAGTGCTAACCTAAGCTTGATCCAGCAATAGCACGAACTAATATAAAGCCATCCTCTGAATGGATTACAACCAGAAGGTTGTGTGGACTTAACAAGGGAGCATTAAACAAAATGAGAAGCTTTTTGTAATATCAGTAGGCCAGGAATATGCTTATTGCTTGAGACTAGTTTGATAGTTGCCCAAATACCTGAAAGTGTCCAGTTAGAGAATAAAGCTACAACCTGGACACTGGAAAGAAAACTAACAGCTTTTTTTGTCTATCCATCCATCTTTCAGTCTACAGCTGGCCAACAGAAAAGAGGAGGTGAATAGCAATGAATATGTAGTTAAGAATGCAACCTACAGAAAACACGTACTTCAAAACCAGGTATGTCAAAATCAAGCTTAAGGAATGTCATATCAATTAAGATGGATATTGTGGACCCTAGAACTGTGGTGCAATTGTAAAAGAGGTTTCAAAATGATCTACTCTAGATTTTCAATGTTTCAGTCCAAGATACGCTTTAGTTCAATCACACATAGTGAAAGCTATGTGTGAAAGCTACCACAGGACTCGCTGCATGGTCTGTGTGATTCAGAAGCCTGTCATCAAATTCTGATTTTCTGATATATTTGCAATTAATGTGTCTATAAGCCAGGAATTTCTTTTTCCTGTTTTGTAAATATAGCGGGGGGAAAAAATAACTTGGCCTTGGTCTGTCTGCTCACATGTAAGTGAAGGATCTTATGTAAAGCACATTAAATTCTCCTCACCTTGAGAAGTTCTCACAAGAACGCGATCATGGGGGTCTTGCAGGAGACATCACTAAGACTAAAGCTGCTTCGACCTTTCCGAGCCGGTGACAGTGTAACACCCCGCAGTGCTCAGGCGGGTGGGTGACGCTGTGCTGACAAAGGGCCGCTGCAGGAGGTTTGATTGCCACGAGATGGCACCACGCGAACATAGAACAATTCCCTCTGCGAGGAAACCGAAAGGGGGCTTTGTTATTTCCGCACGGTTTAAATAACACTTAGAGAATTCCAGTGATACTTTACAGAATCTTTGTCAGAACTTGCCTTTTCAGGCAATCCTACTGACAGGAATAATGTTTTGTTAGGGAAAGTGTGTGTATGAAAATAGTAATTTTTTTGGCTAAAGCACTACTTACTTCTCTGCTAAATACAAAATCTACTGTGACATCAAAATGACCTTTAAAACCACATAAACAATTTGCACAGTTTGCAAGTTTAGTAGCAGATCTAGAATCTGATGGCTTTAGAGGGAAAAACAAACTCTAACAACAGATGATTTTCTCAAATAGTCATTTTCATTCTGTGTTAAAAAAAAAATGAAGCAATAGAAGAACAGCAAATAAAATACCTAAACAGAATTGTCCCTAAATAGAGTGTTTTTCCAAATTTCCTATGAGGCAGATTTTGGAAGCAGCACTGCGATGAAAGTGTTGAAGTCAAGGGTCAATGAAGTTTGTTCCACCAAGGTTAAATCCGGTAACACTTGTTGATTTAGGAGCGGATTCTTAGATAAGTAAGTTATAATACCTAAAAGATTTAAAAATAATATCATTCTGTTGCAAAAAGCCAATAGAACTTTAACCACAAATTTCTTCTTGAAGCTTTATGTTCCATTTGAACTGTACCAGCTTCTTCAGATGATCTCGGGGGTCCCTTCCAAGCTAAATAATTCTGTGATTCTGATTCAGAACTTTTTTCTTCTACTTTTTTCCCTCCACATCCACTTTTGATTACCTCAGTGTAATCTATTGCCTTGCTCACATCCATGGCCTAACTTCTGAATTAAAGTTATCAGCTGGGAAATAAAACTGGCTATACCAGTATAATAAAAGTGCCATAACCAGTGCTCTATTAATTCTCCACATGATCCCACGTAAGAGTTATGGAACTAAGCAGTCTTCAGTATGTAAACCTTTGCCCAGCTCTGGTAATTAGGATGAGTGAGAGGTCCTTTCCTAAGATCTGCAGTGAATCAATCCCAATACATCTAACTAATCACATCAGCACAGTAACCTGGTTGTCTTCCACTGATAGTAGAAATGCACAAATCCATTTTCCTCTATGAAATGGCGAAAAGAATTGAAGAAGTCATGCCTTTAAGTGCTGTGAGAAGTATGTGGGTACTTTTCTGAATCCATAGTGAAACCCGTGACTGTATTTCCTGGGTTGTCAGCATGAACTGATAAAGCTTTTAAATTCTGGTTTCTTGCAGTTATGTGAGAAGACTGCAATCTGCTTTCCATACATATTGACTATCAGTTGCCATTAGATCCAAACCCAATCCCTGCCCTTTGGTTTTCTTAGTAACTGAAAACGCGTTGTGGTGCTGACTTCCCCTCATATTCTTGGATTTCTTTGACAGAAACTGTCTGAATATTAGGTACTGTGAAAAGATGCTGATCTGTTTCCTTTGACAGAAGAGGTTTGCTCCAGTCTTCTACATTAGCTATACAAAATCTGAGCGAGTGAGAACAACAGCGGGACAGAACCAGGATACTTGTAATCATTCCTGGCTTCTGAGTGATGCTGGAAACAAAGGAACTCTTGCACTCACCCTGACAGCAGCAAACTATTAGATGAAGCTTACAACCTTTGTCCCTGTCTCTCCAGCTGTCTTCCTCAATGCTTAATCTGTTGCCAAGTGTCTGGAAAGGAAAAAGCTATTAAGAATATTCTTGCCTCATTGATCCCTGAAGGAATATAGTTAAAGTAATTCCCCTATTCCTAAAAACGATTTCCCCCTGATTTTTAGTAGTTACCTAGTTAAAACATGTGATTACTTGGTCTCCTTTTTCAACATAAACATCAACTCAAAATCACAATATAGATTTATTAATTCAGGACACCATGAAAGTATGAATAAACTTACAACTCTAATCAGGACATGCTAGAGCTAAAAACTTCAGCCACTCGATTTCTTCAATAAAGGGTCCAATATTCCCTACACTTGCAAATAAGTCTTTAGGGAGATTGAGTACCTCCCACATGTGAGCCAGTCCAGCTACATGCAATGTATCTCTCCCTTCCATCTGGAGATAAGCACAAATTAAAAATGCATCACAGGAAAATGCATGCTTTTTGCCTCCATTCAGAGGAAGATTTCTGTAATCCAGTATCACCCCTGAAATACTTGAATTGGGCTTGACTCAGGCTTTTCTCTTTGAAGTGTGCTTTGATATATAGGGACCATCAGTGATATCATACACTAAATGGGTGCCTGAAGCACATGTTTGTTGGGTATATCTAATAAAGATTATAGCCAAAACACTCTGTAAGTAAAATGGGAGGGAAAAGTAGAAGCATATAAATGATTACAAGTTAGAAAAATACAGGTAAAATTAACAGTGTGAGTACAGGAAATAATTACTTCTGTAACATCTGGAAAGATGTTAATTTTAGAGAAGTGTGGCCTGACTATAATTCAAGATTTGTTAGTAGACATTTATTCATGCATATTCTTTCTTTGGCAACTTGTGTGAGCAAGTGATCTGAGTATGAAAACCATAAATCTTCAGGACCAAAGGAGGCACAGCTGAAGAAATAATCTACTTTCTACTATATAGAAACAGCTCATACATCAGTATTCACCATCCGTTCTATTTATATTAACCATACAGAACATTTATGGACATAGAGGTGGAAGCAAATTACCCAATCTCAAAATGTAGTGAGTGTAAAAATATAACTGGAATAATAAATGCGGTAAGAAGCCTAATCATGTAAATTATCAATGTTTTATATATTTGCCCCAGAAATGGGGAGTATATCACTTTCTTTTTGATCCAGGACTTTTAAGAGCTCTGGTGCGATGTCTTTCCATCCTGTGCAAGGCACCCTTCCTGATGTCTGGGGGAACATCACCAAGGGCCACAGCAGCTATTTGATAATTCAGACCTATGGCATCAAACTTGAGATATCAAAACAAAGAAGGCAAGCCTAGAAGTCGCCTGGACTCTTCTTCTGCTCCAAGGCTGGTTCAGAGGCTGGGTCGGATGGGCCCATACTGCCAGGAGCCTGCCCTTGAAGACCTCCAATCTCTATGTCCCACAGCCCTGAGGCCATCAGTGGCCTGAATGGCCCTGACTAGCCTCCCATGGAATAACCCCTATGCCTGTCCTTGGGCCCAGGACTCTTATTTCAGCCCAGCCCGGACCCATCAGTCCATGCCCCAGCAATGCCATAGGATGCCAGGCTTGGGCTGTACCACAACCCTGCTTTGCTTGGCCATATGCCCTCCTGCTCCCAGCCTGCCAGTGTGACCTTGGATCTGCTGCATTGCCAGAACTTGCCAGATAAGATTGGCTTGAGCTGCCTCCCCTGGCCTGCCCTGACTCCTTGATGGGGGCAGTGGGATGGGCCCTGGGTGGGGGGTCTCTGCCCTGCCAGCTGTGGCATTGCACGTGGCTCCTGGCTCTGAGCTACTATCCCCCTGAGCAATCTGTTGCAGTGCTTCACTGTAAAAAAGTTTGTTCTGATCCTATCTTAAATCTTCCCTGCTGCATTTTAACCTACTGGTTTGTTTTCTATTCTCTGTGAAGATGGAGAGCATCACTTCCCTTTCTTCTTTGAAGTAGTGTTTGAAAGATTCAAAGGTAATTACTGTGTCATGTTTGGTACTCCATCTTCTATGGTAAACAACCTGAAATTGCTCAATCCTGCCTGTGGGTTGTATTTCATAGAATTTTAGTTACTCTCATCTGAAGGCTTCATCTGATACACATCTTTCTTGAAGTATAATGCCCAAAACTGGACAAAACGCTCCAGTTGAGACCTTACCAGTGCTAAGAATAACAGGAGGGTTACATCATCTGTCTATAAATGTTACCCTTGTTTATATTTCTCGGTACAATGTTTTTCTCTTTTGCAACAGCACAGTGTTGTGAACTGAAGTGGAATTTGAATTTCACGATAGTCCTCAAAACTTTCTGCAACAGTGTGAGATATATCCACTTATTATGTTGTGTATATTGTTGCTGAACCCTGACTCACTGTAGAATTTTGCACATTCCCTTATTGAATGGCTATCTTTTTTCCACAATATTTCTTTATTACTATATTAGGAGAACTTTTAATCTAGGTTTCATCCTCTAGGTCCTTGGGGTTAGAATCCGCTCCCTTTAATCTATCCACACATAGCTGCCTCTATACACTTCTTATATCAAATATTTTCCCTTCAGCAAAGTAGTTAATAACACAAACATTTCAATTACCGTTTTCATTCAGTGTTAACACAACAGGATGATGAATCGGTTCTGCCAGAAGATGTTGTGAGAAAAATTCAGTATATTACACCTGCTGTACTGCTTAGTTACTCCAGGTTAGTCTTGCTGCTGCAGTGGATTGGCTTCAGAGTATGGCAGTAGCGTGATGAAGAAACAGGTTCCCAACAAGCCTTGTAAATGTACATACTGTGCCTACGTGAATTTCATTTACATTATTATTGCATATTATTTTTGTCAGTTTGAGGAATTCCATGATATTAAAAAAAACCCAAACAAACCATACTCTTCTACTCGTGAACATTATGGGCTTTTGTTATCCTTCTAGGGAATTAGGTAAAACATGGGCTTGATGCTACCATCCATTTAAAATGGAGTCTCACCTGGGCCAGATATGCCATTGATGTAAATACCTGCAACTTGCTAGTAATCAGGACATTGACCCGAGCAAGGAAGCTGACTGTATTCTCGGTTCAACTGTTGGGAACTTTCTGAGAGCTCCAAATATTTTTTACTTCTCTTGGACATTAACATAAAGCATTTGAAATTATTAGGAAGCTTACTATTTATTTAATAGTGGGCTTGTGATTATTTAGTTTATAAACCAAATTACAGTGCTGAAAATGTATCATTATCTGCTCCTCGAAACAATAAGGAAATGACTGAAAATAATCATGTGTTAGATATGTCTCCTTAGGCCTGGGTCTACATCAAAGGATGCAAGTAGGAGCTTCAAGGGAAAATGTTGTCTTCATCTTAAATTATTCAGTAGAATTAAAGAGCATTAAATCATCAGTATTATCATCTTCACCTAAATTATCTTTTCTGAGAAAAGAAATTATTGATGTAAAATAGACCTTAGTCACAGAAAAGTGTTTATCCCCTAAAACAGGTTTCACCTAACGTGTTTTATAGGATGGGAACTATTCTTCACTCTTTCTTATCCTTCACTTTTTCTCCAACACAGTCTTTACTTGGAAAGTCTGGTTTTGGTCTTCCATTTCATTTCAATATTTCTCAGCTAAAGTTCTCAAGCAATCATTTTTATTTCCACTTGTGGAAGGGCCATGTAAATCCTTCAGTGATACCCTCCCTCCTCCTCATATTTCCTGAAATTTTTGGGCAAATACCGACAAAACCTTTCCCAGGATCTGTGTCGTATCTCTTTTATGTAAAAAAAATTATACATAAATCACCTAAAAATCACTGACTTCTACAGAAGTGAAGTGGTACAGAAAGTAACTGGAGATCTTTTCCTATCTTATGACTGTTTTCTTATGAGAAATTAATTTAGTGCTCTCACTCTGCTTGCTAGTGAATATGTTAGCATAATTCATGACTCCCACAGCAGAGAAGGCTGAAAATATAGAGACTTGAAAACAGTTTTTCCTTTTCTCATGTAAGTTATCTTGTATTACCATCGAGGGACACTGCCTGGCTTAGGCAAGGAAAGCTTGAACTGTTGTGCCTGTGCATCTCCATATGGAGAGGCATAAAGGACCTATATATAAGCATTTCTCTAAGGCTGCATCCTCTGTACTTCTCCTACAACTTAAATTGCCAATATTGACTTCAAACTGTTTTTTGACAGTTGTTACATCATGGGACTGGCTGTATTGTGAGCTCTGTAAGCCTTGTCTCAGGTGGACAAGGGTCTCCTTCTCAGAGCTGAATTTGGCTAAGGTGACCTGGTAGGTCATACAGTGTTATCTAACATCCAAAGACTGTCCTGGATTTTAAGCAAAAAATTTTTGAGCAGAAATTATTTTTTTTCCCCTTGTTTGGCTTCTGTCAAGATGTTGGATTTTCTCCCTTTCCTTCTCTTTGATTTCCAGGACTTATAACTTATTCACAGCTTCATTTCCAGTTTCATTCTCAGAGATTAAACCAATGGCCTAGGTCTTGGTGTATGTGTCAGAGCACATGGAAAAAGGTTGCTGACCTACAGTAAGTTGTTTCAGTGCTCAGTGTCTCCCACTGAAATCCTTACTTTCACTTGGAACTCTAATCCCCATTGAAAGTCCAGCAGTTGCCATTCCCCTTAGTTTATTTCCTGTTTCTTTGCCGGCTTCTTGCACCAAAAGTGTCAGTCCTTTACTTATGGTGGACCTACCCTTACAAGGTTCAGTGCTGGTGTCCTGCTCCCTGTCCCGTCTGGTCTCCTCCTGGGAGGAGTGTGACCTATGCTGTCATGTCATGAGCTTAGTGAGCACTTCAGTATGCATGGGATAGACCCTTGAAAAGACTATATGTGCTTAAATTGATACTATTTACCTTAGGCTCAAAATACAAGGTTTTTCTAAAGATTTCCAGAGCTTGATATTGAAGAGATGTCTTATTTCTTTATCAAAAAAAAATCCAGGAAGGCAGATCTGATTTTAAATATTTGATTTAGCGTTTGAATTATATTTCTGCACATGAACCAGATGATGAAACTGGAAAAACTATTTACAGTCTTGAAATTTATTCATCTACTTTTGCTGTTCAATGTGGTTAAAAGTTAAATGAATAGAAAACAAATTGTTATAATAATCTCCCAAGTGATGGCTAACAGACAAAATAGGACTTGGAAAGTGTTAGCTCAAAAAACAGTAAAATTAAAAAACACTTTTGGAGTTGAATTCCTACTGTGCAGAATGGTAATGGAACTGGTAGATCAAGAAATCATGCCAAAAAAATTGTATTAACTTCCCAGAGGTTTTCAAGCCACACCAAAAAATGACATCCCAAGAGCTTGAGCTCCTTCAGACCTTGTCCATCTTTATTTCTACAGCTGAAAAATTACCAGCCCATATGACGTTACTACCCATGCTCTTTGCTGTACTTTGTGGAAGTTTCTCTGTGTAATCTGGTAATTCCCATCTTGCTGTTCTTAAGTTAATTAGCTCCTTTTCCTGTACTATTTCACCCCCTATTCTTGTTCCACTTCTCAACCCTTTTCAAATCTTCATTCTGCAATACCTCTCTGATCTCTTAAACATATAGGTCACCACAAAACTGTCCTGTAGTAGATAGTTTCCTCCCATTTCATGACCAACGTCCATGCAGATATCCCACCTCTTCCTAATTTTCCTGCCTTAACACCACCCTCTCCACCACTGTCCTCTGCATATTAAGTTGTTCCTGCTCAATGCTCAAAACTGCAGTTATCTCCCTCCTCACCTGCCTGTCTGTCCACTGGCCTTCTATCCACATTTCCAAGAGCTTCTCCATTTTCCATCATTACCAGAGACTCAGGTTTTCTCCATGGAGCTTGGCCAGTCTTACGGAGAGGAAACATTGGACCTGGTTCTAAAAGCATCTCTGTGATCCCAGCTGTAGTCTACTGGCAGGAGCAAGGCTCTCCTTTCCCTGCATCCCTGTGTGAATCACAAACACCCTGATCCCATCAGCTGTGTGATGCCCAAGGAAGGGTGAGGCTGGGGAGCTTGAACAGGTCACTGTGGCACCAGAAAAAATCTGTTCATATCATTCTAGGGATCAGCAAAGAACAGAGCGTTTGAGCACTTCAGGGTGGTCACCTTGAAGTATTGTTGTGGCTCGGGATAGACAAGGTGCTGGATACACACATCCACACTGCCAAATGCCTAAAGGTGGCACAGGGGGTGTAAATGTGGGGGGGTGACAGGGACTGTGCATGCACTTGTTCAGGGAACTTGCAAACACACTTGTACAAATGGAGTGGCCCTGGGCTTGGGGAGCTCCGAGTCTGTAAGACAAGGGCTCCACTGGGACCAAGGGAGAGATGCCTGCAAGTGTGTTTCTCAAGAGGATGGTAACCTGTGTGTGACTCTGAGGGGACACCAGCAACTGGGTTGTCACCTTCTAGAATTTGAATTATATTTAAATTAGGGCCCATTTTATGTTAAAGTATATATTCCCAATCCCCCAAATCCCCTGTTTAAATTAATGATTCAAGTGTAATGATTTTAGACAGACAGCCTAAAAGCAGTAGCTCCAGGAGGTCATCTGAGCGCTGAAAATGTAAAAGCTTTCCAAAAGGAAGCTTTCCAAAGGAAGGCAGGGTCATGGTAAGGCCTGGTTCTTATCCATTTACCCTGAAACAATACATAGTGTTAATTCAAAACCAACAAATTAGTATGCTACAAGTAGCTCCCACTCATTGTGTATTGCCTTTGTAAATTGTTTGAATGCTTCAGTCAACAACCTTCAAATGCAAAACACATTAAAGGATGAAGAGTTAGTGTCATGAAGTACAGCACATTATGAATTACATGCTGTCAGTATATAACAAAAGAGATACAAATATATTAATGTAGACATAAACTAGGTATCTACCAAAAGAGATCTGTAAATAATATTACTCTGAAAAAGGGATCACTCAGTAATTAGAGAAAAATAACTAGAGAAATTGCACATTTTTGTCATTATTACAGCAGAAGAACTTGAAAAGTTTTATATCAGAATAGTATCATTCCTGCAATATTCCTTCAAGTTTATGGGAGGCTGGTGCCTTTATTTCAGGTGACAGGAACTGTGCTGTATGTAGACTGCAGTGAGGTTGGTCCAAAGGTCAAACTTAAATAACTTCTAGCAGAATTTGGCAGTACTTCTTTATGTGACTTCAGTCTACAAATGAAATAGAAATGGTTATTATATTTCTGCATACAAAGTTTTTCGCCCTTCCTGATGTTTTTGTGTAAAATTGCATTTAGGCATATCTTTGGCAGTCAGGAAATGCTGGGGAGTTGTTCTGCTGCTTTGTGGAAGTGAAACAACAGGGATATACAACTCTCTTCTTTCAAGCAGTTGTTGGGGTTTTTTTTGCACAGATACAAGCTAAATAATGTTGCTAAATCATAATTCACCAAAGCATGAACTGGATATTTGGGTTTAGTGAGCTGAAGTCTGTGCTGAAGTGGTTGCAGCCTTGCTGAGGATTCTTGATGAAGTTCTCATGCTCAGTTATGTGTTCCCCTATGTAAGTGATTCATGTTATGAAAAGGCTTTATATGTCCTAGAGAGATTTGCTGCTAACCAATTAATAATAACCAGCACTAATAATATTACTTTCTCCTTCCTGTTGATGTCAGGGTAGGCTTTTGTGCTTGAAAGTTGTGGGAAGAGGATGGGCATCTTAATTACTGAGGGCTGGATCATGCTGCCTTGTAGGAAACTCTGTGGGAGGAATACAAAAGAGAGCAAGATTCCTCTATCAGAAAAGAAGTAGTAGAAAGCCAACTTCTCCTTCCCCCTGCACAGAAGGGGCAGGGAACCCTGTCTCTAACACTTGCAAACAATCTGCAAGAGACACTGGCCTCAGCTGCAGCTGGACTTCATTCTCTTCAGGTTGGCAAAACACAAAAGGACACAGGAACTTGGTATAAATTAAACCCAGAAAACTGTATTTATCTCTTTTGTAGACTCCCCATAGCACCTGGGAAATGAACAGTTATCTCTGCACTTGCTCACCTTCAGGATTCACAGAAACCATTTGGGATTCATCTGAAAATATTCACCTTGACTGCATATACACAATTATTTTTATCTAGATATACGTATTTATTTTTAAACTTACTGCTACCTAAGCTGGCTTTAACAGGCAGGTAATTTTAAATCATATTTTGTGTGTTTTAGTAAGTCAGAATATAATGACAAAACCATCATGTTTCATTCTGTGTCTCCTTTAAGGTATTTTGTGATATTCCATTGCCCCATTCCATCGGTTTGAAAAAACACAGTAATAATCTAAATATTGGACATACTGTCAAGGGAGCTTAATAGCTTTTATATCCATGCTGAGAGGGTGCAAATACAATAGAACATGGGCACAGTAACTTTTTTTCTACGTATTGCTAAGAGCAGAAATAAAGCTTATGGAGAATGAATTGAATCAATCCAAGAAACTGCAAATTATATACACTTCTTCCTCTCTTTAATTAAATTAAGCAAGTTTTATTGGTGTTTGATTAAATAATCCACATGATTTTTGTTGTGAGTCATATTTATATTCTATTATTCTTTGACATAATTTCTTACTATGCAGAATAGTTCATAAGTTTTGTTTAAATAGGAGTGTATTTAATTAATCTAAGGAGAGACATGAATTCTTTTAGCATAGCACAGTAATTTTATGATGAAACCAAAAGTGTTATAATCTTATGCTTAAACTTACTGAGCAGATCCAGGTGTGCCCAGGCAGTGTCTCAGAAGTGCTGTGTGGTATCCACATCACCACTCCTGGGAGCAAGTCACAGGAGCTGCTATGGACATGCACACTGCTAGCCTCAGAAAACTCTGCCTACGCTCTTCCCCAGTTTGTTCCTGGTGGTTCATCTTTCTTTAATCCATGTTTTGATGGGAAGGTGAGCAGAGGAAGAGAGGCTAATCAATCCTTCGTGGGTTGGAGCACTGGGATCATTTGACACAAACAAAATAAGAGCCAGCAGCCCAGTCAGTGGAGACATGCTGTGTTTGCAGCCTATCTTTTGGGAAAAACAAATAGTCTGTGAGAGATACGGGAGAAAGATAACAAAGGAGAGCTTGCTGGTTTTGTATCACCATACCCTTAAATAGAGAGGGAAGACTTGAATGTTTATTATTTCCCTATTTGTAGCCATAGCCAAGGGAAACAACAGCCTTGCACACACAGCCTTGCATATATTGTCTGTTCTTGGACCTTAGCAGGGTACAATATGTATGTAGGTAGAGGGTTTTGAATACTGAATACATGTTGAAACTCAGATATTCCCATTCTCATGCCAAGGATACATCTTTCAGCAAGCCTGGGAGGTCAAAATCAATTATTTACTGTAAGTTCCCTGCTTGATCTTGGTCTTTTGCCATCCAATCTGACAATCCAAGGGCAGCAAAATTAACTAGGACATCTCCTTAAGGCTGCAGATTTTCCATTCCTTAATTCTGTGGTGCAGGTGGGATGACACAGGAATGGCATGTGGCCATGTTGCTGTCACTCATCCTAAATGACCCCTGAGCCTTTCTAGCCACCTGCTGCTCTGACACTTGGCAGGAGAAGAAAAAGGACAGTTATGGCCTGGTTGCTGGATTTTCTTATTTCATGGCCCCAAGGCTTACATGAGTGGCAGGAGGGAGCCTGTTTATCACAGTACATTTGAATCTCATCAGTCATTCCTCCACTCTGGTTCTCCTGTAAACCCCATGCTTCAAAGAGAAACAGACAATAAAGCATCCAGAGTAGTTTTCTCTGTCACCTCTCCACGGCCCAGCCAGCATCCAGCAGAGACGATGCTACACCTGCAGCAGGGAAGGAACACTGGCTCACCCAGCCTTGGATGTACCTGCAGCTACTTCCCAGCTTGATGGGGAGAAGGCAGAAGTGGTGTTGTGTGAGGGTTTTCTAGCTACAGCGATAATGACTGATCCTGTAAAAAGCCCCTGTGTTTTCCACTCGCCATCAAATACGTATTTTTCTTAAGTCAAATTGGCACCACTGGAACTACAAGCCATTAGCAGGTGAAAGCACAGCACCTCTGACATGCTGCTGTGCAAACACGTTTGCTTTCTGGTCTTGGCTTTGGAAATTTGGGATCAAAGAATGGAGGTCAAAGTGAGATGGAAGAAGGAGATTCAGTGTAAAAGCTGTGCATAAAAGATAACATTCTGGATCTTCACAACAGTTCTGTGCATCCACTTCACATTTGCCACTGCTCCCTGCCCTTCAGTCTCTCCTTTCTTCTGCCTTCCATGGATTTCTCACTCCTCATATCTGTATCCCTCTGTGTCAGGGAGGATACCGCAGTGTCCTAATGCATCTGTCCAGGTGTTCCCAAGCACAGAAAAGACCAAAACAGCCAACTGAAACATTTTTCCATAGAAGGATCTCTGTGCAGTGGTATTATATTGCAGAATTACAAGGTGGTATGGCAGCTTGGGAGAGCACATTCCTGGGAGGAAATTTACTTTGAGGATCTCTGTTGATCATATATCACCCCCTCAAGTAATCCACAGAGACTTAGCCACCCAGAAGCCTCAGCTTCTTGGGCTAGTTGGCACATAACTGAGAAGTGCAAGAGCCCAAACCATGAGGGCAGGGAAGCCTCCACCACCAGTGATGTGACTGGCAGGAGCACTGCCCTGAGCAGGTAAAAACACATTGGTCTTCAAAAATCAGCTGGGTGCCCATGTGGTATCAGTCCAAATGCATTTGTTCTAGTTGCCCCCAGTCCTCTTCCCCCATCAAAGCTCATGTTAAGGGATTAATTACTGGCAGCATTACAGTAGTGACAAGGGATTGTAGATCGTTTCGGTTCAGAAGTTCAGTCAGTAGAAAGAGGAGGCTTCAACATCATAAGTAGATCTCAGATATCCATCCATGTTTTCTCTTTCACAAAGGTTTCAGCTAACATGATTCCTCCACAGGTTAAGTGCAAATATGAAGAATTACTTTGGTGTGGTTGTTGTCCTGTAACTTATTATATCATATCAATTCAGTCACGAATCTCAAGGCTGATGGTGGTGTCCATCCCGTTAGCGTTGACATTAGGCTTTTGATAAAAAAAAAAAATAGCCAGCAGAACTTCCACTCCATTGGAAAATAAGAAGAGGCTGTTTAAATGTTTCTGACTGCATAATCTTGTGAGACAGGTATCTAGACTTTAGACACACAGTATGAGCCTGAAAGCCTGTGAAGGTGGTGCTCAAGGCAGGCTGAGGCAGCAAAGAATGGGAGCATGTGAATGTGCAGTTCAGCAACTGAGAGCTTCTGTGAAACCTCTCCAAGGCTTCTCAGCAAATTAGAGGTGCTCTACCTTAGAGTTCTTACCATTTAATGGAAACCTGGAAACATTTCTTACATATATCTGAATGTTTGGGCAAACTTCATAAGGTCCAAGTGTGCAGCTGGTGCCCTGATGAAGGGTTGGTCCTTGTTTTGTCATGAGGTCTGTCTGGGCCCTGCCTTGTGCAGAGACCTCACTGCAAAGTGCACTTTGAAACTGCCACAGCAAAGTACATGAGCTAGGAATCTCATGCTTCTCTTTAAGAAGAACAGGATAGTTTTAGAAGTCCTTTGTTACCAGTAGGCTAGGGGAAACCCACCACTGAGGAACACAGTCTGCTTTCCTTTCTTTGGTAGGAAAACATTTCAGCTGGTTTTTTACCTACCCCCTCATAAATTTGAAAAGAAACATGAGGGTGAGGTAAATTCCTCTTCCCACTCTGTAGATCCCTCTGTGGGATGGCTCTGGGTGGTTTGGATGGCCCACACTGACTAACTTGGGAGCCAAGTGCAGTGTCCACCCATGGGTGTGTGTGCCATTGGCAAATGTGACATTCCTGATTCTCGTCTTCCAATTGTGCAGCTCAGTCAGTCCCCTGCCCATCACTAGAGTCAAACCACCACATCTACCAGTGCAGATAAACATCTCCTGTTTTGGTCTGCTTTAATTAATTGGTTTTTTTGGTATTGGTAATGTTAAGAGCAAGAGTTACAAAGAGCAGCACATAATGAAAGATGGAGATGCTGTGTGTACATCTACACATAATTTTAGCTAATATCTAAATTAGCAAAATATCTAAAGGATCTGAATTTTGCTTTGACTTTTAATTATTTTGGTCATTTACCACATAGCTGAAACTCTGTTAATGCTGCATCAGTATACTGTAAAGTGAAAAGCCCCAACTCCATTTTAATAGAATCCGTACTGAAAATTGGAAAATAAGATTAAAGATGAAGTTTTTGACTTCTGGGCTTTATCAGTCTCTAGGAAAAAATTTACATTTTCAGCTGAAAAAGAACTGGGAAGCCAGAGCGCAAAAATGAAGAAAGATGAAAGCAGTTGAGAAAGAAGAGGAGGAGGTGAATGAGGCAAAAAGGGGTGGAGAAAGAATGAAAAGGTCAAGTGCCTTACTAGGAAGGCAAAAAAAGGATCAAAGGGTAGGAAGCCAAGTACTAGAAGAAAGAATTATAATTTTCAACAGTTGGGGAGAAACCTAGAATAGAGGAGTCTTAATGGTGCACAGTTGAAAAGGGAAATTAAAAGGTACTAAATCAAAAATTTATAGTAAGACAGAACTTGTGGGGGAAACAGAGAAGTAGAGAAGAGCAAATAAGGTAGCTGCTAAATGGAGAAGCATTCTGTCATTTGTAGCAAGGGATGGTGTCATAACAACAGTAATAGCTTCAGCTGTTCAGTGAGAGGTGTTGGAGACCCTTTTGCAGTGGAGCAAAGAGAAATATACTTTGCTTATTGTGTTCAGCTGAGGCTCTTCAGCAAACTGGGGGGAGCAATTAGTACAGCTGATGGTTTAGCATTCTTTCCATGCTGCTCTGCTGGACCTCTTTTTGGCTAACACACGATACTTACAGACATTTCTTTCAAAGTATTAAGTTACAAATCAAGAAACTAATGAGAAACTCATGATAAATATGATCCTGCTTTTAAGGACTTGAGCTCGGTGGCAGAAGCCGAATAATGATCTTCATGTGGACTGACCTTCAGGAAGGTTATCAGTTGGGAAGGGGAGAGAATCTTCTGACTCTGTTTTTTTCTGTATCAGCTTTTTTTGCAGTCTGTTTCTGTAGGTGGTGGAGAGATTTGAGCTCTTTATCATGGGATCCTGCAGAGGAATCCATAATTTCCCTAGATTCTTTGCATATTTATGCTGAAAATGATGCAGCAAAAACACTTTCTATGCATATGTTTTCTTTTTCTTGCACCTTTTTTTTCCTACTATATTTTTCAGAGTTATTTCACCATATGACAATCATTAGTGAGTGTTTTATTCTGATACTGTGCCAACAAACGATCAAGATTTTTAGCACCTTTTCTAGATTTGGTTCAAGCCAAGAACACAGCGGAGCAAAATAGGGTTGCTCTCCCTCTAATTTCTATGATGGAAAAAAAAAACCAATCCAGAAAAATCAGGCATAGACGCAATGTTTTTTCTGGAAAAAAAGAAAGAGGGTGTCAAGAGAAAAAATGTATTTTTTAAAAATAATTTCTATTCACTAAATGATAATTTCTGATTAGATTCCAGCCTGTTTTCAATGAACTGAATAACAATATTAATATTTGCAATTTTAGTGACATTCATGTAAGTGGAAGAAGACCTCCAGTTCACCCTCTCTCCTTGCAGCGTTTTGTCCACTAACAAGGGAAATACGTAAGGGATGATACGTTGGCAGAGAAATACTGAAATCACCTCAGTCACAAAATATTGAAAATTGGATGGAATAAATTATCTGGCATACAGGCTGCAGAAAGGTCTGAGGTACAAAAAAATAGTCAGTTGTATTGTTGAATCTTTAGCATCTCCACAGGACTTTCTTCTAAGAGTGTGACTCAGTTTTGAATATTACATTACCAATGTAATGAAATTTTAGCAGAATGTGCTTCATTGCTTGAGACACTTAAGAAAAAAACTGATTAAAGTGAAAAAAAATGGTGGAGAATCATGCATCCTGAAAGGGAGATGAAAATAATGGTCTGACTCCTTGTACTTCTAAAAACTCGCAGGCTTTTCTGATGGTAAATGTGGGCAGTAAAATGTGAGGAATTTATGTGCGTGTGCAGGAGGTGTTATCCCCTTCCAGTGATGACCCCAATGATTTTTACCTGTTGGACATCTCAGCAGAGTAATTTGGAGAAGACTTGTACATGAGTGTGTACAAAGGAGGTTGAAGAGGACAATACCACAATATTACAAAACAAGAACAGAATTGGTCATTTACTCTCATAAAAAGAATACACAGACAAAATATTTAATGGATATACAATAGCAGACCAAAAAAAAGAAAAAAAAAAAAGCTCATTGCCCTGCAAAGAACCTGTTAATTTTCTCCTTTTCACCCCTTTTTGTGCTCACCTCCAGGTGTCATGTTCCTGTCACAAATCATAAGGTCACCTGTGCATATGCATTAATAAGAGCTCTGAAATGGGTCCAGCTTAAACAGGGTTGGGTGAAAAAATGTTATATGGAAACGTGTCACATTTTCTAGTGACCTATTGGATACTGTTGCAAGTTTTTACAGTGTGCTGATGTGGGCATGTGGCAACTGAGGGAAAACATGAAAAAGCTGAGGATCTGAGCCACCTTCTTCCCAGGAGGGAGCAGTAGCTGGTGAATTTTAGGAAGAGCCCAAATGGAAGCAGCCACCAAATGGAAGGGCTCTGTAGGAATGATCTGGGGTTCAATCCTGCTGCTTACAGGCGTCAATGACCCCTTTGGTGCTGGCGTTTTCCTGCAATCAGGGCTTAAGCCTGGGCTCTTATCCATGGGTTTTGTATACTGTGCATGGCAGCCTGCAAGCAGGATACTGTGTTTTCAGCTCCCTGCTCTACAATCTATTTTTCTGAAGTTTAGGTGTCCCTACTGCCCTGTATTTTGCCCAGTATGATTCTCTCTTGCCCAGTTTCAAAACTCTAGAGTTCTGCAGCTAAGACAGGAGTTTCTTGCTCTGCCTTGCTGGGGGTGGAAAGATATTCTGGGACAGTGGAGCAGACAACTGAGGTTAAAGTGCCACTTTGTTTATTTCCGAAATTAGCCACAGGGCTCATTTCAGTAAATGTCACTGTAAATGAGCAAATTAGACTGACTTCATTGTTACCATGTTATTTTAATGTAATTAAGGTTCAGAAATACTCCGGAGCTTTTCTTAGATAAGCAAGAAGTGGTGCAACATGACTACAAAATTTTTAGTGCAAATAAAATAAAACCTTGCCTTTTCATGACCTTGAAGTGTATTGTAATGAAAGTAGTGAGTTGAGTACTTACCATAAATCCTTTAAGTGCAGAAAGTGTATCTCCTTCCTTTGCCTAAACAAGATGAAATCAAATAAGGTTCTTTTTGTAGATTTGCATTATAACTAAATTACAATCCCCTGGGAAAAAGGAGCATGGGAGAAGAGGTGGACCAGGGTGGTGCTGGATGCAGCAGGTTGCTGTGGGGCCAGTGGGAGATGGGGGCAGTGCTGGGAGAGGAGCCCTGGGGTGCCCTGGTACAGAGCCGTGTGGTAGCAGAAAGAAAGACCACCACAGTGGCCTTTAGTTGCTAACAAGGGGAAAGGAGAGAGACTAATACCGACACCTAAATAAAAGAAAGGTTTTTCTATACAGCAGTTGTTTGCTAGTCAGGAAGGCTGCTAAATCACAGCTTTAATTTAGTAGAAGAGCTGATGTATTTGAACACACAGTGAAACTAGAGGATCATGTAATCATGTTGTTACAAAGCTCAGCCCTTCTTCTGCCTGCCCTGTGTTATTTGTCACTTTTCTCTTCTGGATCATTTGAAAATGAAAGCATGATTTCTCTTTTGGCACTGGAAAGGCAATCGCACATGCCTGCACAAAGCCCCTTCGTGTGAGTCCATCCCCACAGGTCTGAGCTGTGCTCCTCCCATCGCCTACTGACACTGGCAAAAGGAGCTGTGTCTTCTCCTGTGAAGCAGCTGTTGCTGTACAAATAACAACATAATGACCACAGGAGGAAATTACTTGGCAGTGAAAGTTGGAACAAAACTACTGTTGATTAGCTTAGCTGCAGCCAGAGTTTGCTTTTTTCCACCTTTTGCTTTGATAAAAGTGGTTGGATTTCTTACATCAAATAGAGGCATTTGTTGTAAAGACAAGTTGTCAGTAGCATAACTCTGCCCACACCATGCAAGCACCATTTATAAAGTGTATTGGGGAAAGCTAGAAAACATAAGGAACCTGCATATCTGCATGTTGTGTACTGAGTTGAGTCTTCATCAAGCCTTTAAAGGAGCACCTCCTCAGAAAAAAAGCAAGTGTAACAAGTGTATGATGCCAATGAAAGATAAATTCTTTATTGACTGAATCGGATTGGTTAATTTAGTTGTACCCAGAGTCCATGAAAAGCTAGTGAAAAGGAAAGCTTTAGATCAGGTTAAGAGAAGGGGAACAAAACCATGAAAAGACACAGCCTTGATACAGCACAGCACCTATGAATTAAACCAGTCATGATGACTAAATCAGAGTCCTTGGACTGACATGAAGGTTTCTTTTCTTGTCAGCAGAGACTTCTTTGTGCCTGGAAATCCTTAAAGATTATTGTTGGAGAACTGTTTCTGAGAGATGAAAGGATATTGGTGCCTGCCCAGCCTGCTGCAGAGGTAACAACAAACGTAGGATTCAATCCTAGCATTGCCATAGCATTGCAGTGTTGCAGCTGTGACGATACAACCTTACTGTATAAGCCCGGCAAATGACAGAGCAAAATATGCTCTATTTTAGATGAGATGGTATTACTGGGAAAAACAGATGTACCTTGGGGAATGTGTACCTCTTCTTAGGGAAAAGTATTTCAAAGGCCCTATGGAAGAGTTAACCATTCAAAACCATATCTAGCGTTTCCCAGTTATACCTGCTGAACTAACAGAAGATATTCCTTGCCTTTGCACACCATATCTCCTTTTGTGACAGCAGTGTGATTTAAGACACAGGATCTCTGCAATTTATCCTATTTAGTTCTGCTCATCTTCTGTGATGTGAAGCAGCTGGAGCAGCTCTTTGCTGCCCCACCTTTAATCTACCATGGAAAAAATGTCAGGTGAGTTAATAAATTATGGTAGGGAAGAGGGGTTTTAGTAAAAGCTCACTGTTTTCTAGCTGTTTTGTCTTTTTTGACTCAACGTAAAACAAGTACTAGAGTAGCTGCAAGGTTTTGGTAAAAGCTTGAAGCAGGAGGCACATTAGGGTAGTGAAGTCACTTTGGCATTATAGCTCACTTTTATTTTTTCTTGCCTTTAGATAAGGAATAATCAAAGTGGAAAGAAGGAATCAAAGAAGGAATTTTATCTTGCCTCTTTATATTTAATGTGTGTGTTCTCTTTACTTGAAATAAATGGCTTTTGTTAATTCAGTCAGTGGTTAAACATCTAGAGCTTTCAAGTCTAATTTATGACAATAATCCTTGTGTCTGAAGACAAACACACCTGAATCCCAAATCTTTTGGGCCAGGTCATGGAAACAGTTTAGAAGTAAAAGTTTTGTAGGTATTTCCAGTCTTGGCCAACTCTTTATTTCACACCCAAACCTGTTTTATTCTTGTGGATGCTTTTCACTTTAGTATGTTCTGAAATACACAACTTTTCCTTTTGTTTTATTTTTCACAGTCTTCCTCAGTGACTTATTTCTTTCTTCCTCTAAAGTGAAAAACCTGGGGGGAGAAGAAAAACTTGTAAATTGTATGTGCTCATTAATCCCTGTGATTTCAATTATACACAGGGCAGGATAATTGCAGTTTGAACTCAAGGCTGGCTGTACAGGTCTCATTGACTTTTAAAATATGTTTCTGACAAATGGTTTTAATTAGATTCAAGTGATGGGGTTGCTATTTTGGGTTTATAATCTTCACAAGGTATTTCATCATGAAGATTCAAAAGAAGAAAAAAGTCTTTTTGAACTTTGAAGGAAGTTTTTATCACTCGAAAAAGCTGTCCTAAGAGTGGTCAGTGACACATTTTAAATATGCAGCAACGGTGTTTCTTATTCTCAGTCATGATAATGTCAAATTCAAAAATGCTTAGAAGTGATATTGAACTTGTGTTCTCTTTTACTAGCTCTGAAATCGTAGGCTAATGATTCACATTCATATATTTTAAACTAATGCAGATTTATGGGGCTTTGGGCACAAAGAGCCATATGCTTCCTCAAACAGAAAGCCCAGAGTGAACAAGACACTTGAAAGACACTCTCCTATGCACCCAACACATGCTTGCTTGCACAAAAGAAAAGAATCTGCATGTTAAAATACAGTCACAATTTCAGATCCTTACAGGCTGCAGAGCACAAGGATCTGATCCATCACTCAGTGAAATCGGTGAGGATTTTTCTATTGATTTTAATCAGAGATAAATCAAGAAGAGGCACTTTGTCCAAACGGAAGAGTGGGGAGTGTGTTAAAACAAATCAGCTGAGGAGCCTTATCCTGCGTAATTAAGAAATTCAGTAGAAAATGAAAGTTATCTCATTCCTTCCTGTAAAATATTTCAGAGAAAGGATAAAAGGGCAATATTTAGCTGGAAAATTTGGAGGTGTATGAATCTTTTCTGTTCTGTGAGTCTTGGGAATCTTTATCCAAGATGCTGCTGCCTGTGCAAACACCAACCAGATCCAGGGGTGATGTTCCCACATGTGCCTCCCCTCAGCCCCTCCTTTACTGGACTCCGTTTGCTGTTGATTGCTCTGAGCCATAGCAGGGACTGAGAGCAAGAGAAGGCAATTTCATAGTGCCTCCCAGCAGGAATTTTGCACTAAAAATCTAGCGGCTACACTCTCATTCTCCATTACTATAATATTGCAGAAAGGATGGAAGAGCCTTTTTTTCTTAAATTACAAATCTCTAGTTGCAAAGGAATAAAGCCTGTGAAGAGAGCAATTTGGTGCTGATGCAACTCCTTTCTATCCTCTGCTCAATAGCAACCTATTTTTAGATGGTTTGGATAAAGTGTTCAGCCTCTTTGGTTTTTGACAGACGCTTGGAGTTTGTTTGAAGACTCTCTGTGTCAGCCCAGCACCTCGGCACTGGGAGTGTTCGGATGCTGAGCTGAGGAGCAAGGCGGTTCTGGTAACGGAAAGCTGTGCGTTACTCAATAATCTGCTGTCCCATGCACGTACAGTTCAGCCCCCTAAATCTCCTCATGAATTACATTCTTGTTTATTTTCCACTCTCCCTGATTATTCACTGATTTCCTCAGTGCTGATGTTCATAATGGGAGGCTGTTCAGAAGGTCAAAATGCCTCTTGCTGGGCACTTATTATTTCCCTCTTCCCTTTGCCACTAGGAAGCAAGGCTGTGATCAGTGGCAGAAAGGTTTCCTCATGTGTTTATATTTTAAGCTAATTTCCATCTATGACTACAGCTCGAGTTAAAATGTACGGATGCTTTGCTGGGTTTTTTATGTATTTAAAAAAAGAAACAAAAAGCAACATATTTTATTGGATATTCTTTCCACTGCATTGCTAGAGAACATAATAATTTGCCATCCTAAAAAATCATTTTTTTGTTGCTGCTTTTTTAATTAGTTGAAGTATTTTTAATGACTTGATTTGTAGTGTATCACCTGCAATAAGAAATCATGAATATTTACAGTAGAGGGAGCAATAGCCCCACTGCTGCTCTATTTCCCTTTGGCTGTCAGTTGTGTTATAGCTTTATAGAGCAGATACATAGAAAAACAACAATCATCGAGATAAAATGATGTGTTCTTTTCTGTAGTAAAGTTTCCCTCGTGATTCATATTAACTATTGAAATGATACTTTCTTTTATAAAAAGCAGAACATTTTGCTTATGGAGTTGTCTTACAATACAGCTGGATGAGTGAAACAGCAACACTGTTTCCACCTGAAAGAGATTTCCTTTTTCAATTGCTACCTTAAAATTATGCTCTTATCAGAATTTTAAATTATAATCAGCATATTTAGCACCTTTTTTTTGAGACTTGCAGAATGGTTTAAAACCCTTGTGAGTGTTTTATGCTACCTGTGGTTAACAAGGCCCTTCTGGTGTTGCTATGGAAATTGTGAGGTTACAGTATGCACAGGCCAGATCCTCTCCTCACTCAAATGGGAGTGGAAGAGGTGATAGGGTTCAGCATCTCTTTGTTCAACTACACTTCCCTTAAGCAAGAGGCAGTCAGAAACATTAGGAAATTATTTGGGAAAAAGAATATTAATGCAGGATGTTTTAAGACTTGTATTCAGTGCAATGAGCCTTATAGGCTATTTGTAGTATCGGCCTTCCCAGATTGGACTTTTAACTGCAAGTCAAATAAAAATCAATGCCATTACTGGGCAACCCATTTTCACTAATTCTCTGGGTGGTCACTTGAGAAAGATTTCTGTATAGTAAAATATATTTCCTTACATTAAAGAGCCTCTTGAAAAGGAGGAGGAGGATGTACTTGGCATGGATGTGTCAGCTGAAGTTTTTGTGTGAGAATGCAGTGGCTGCACATCAGTGTAGAGTTTGAGCTGGTGCCTTTCCAGATGCACAGATCTGGATGATGTAGCTGCGAACTGAAATGTGCCTTAATGCTGGTCTGGATTGCAGCTGCTGTCCCACCTTCACTTCAGCACAATTACAGGAAGGATATTTCTCCTGTATGGTTGGGATTTTTTAATAGATTGCCTCCTGCAACATGTGGTGTCTTATGTAGGGCAGCAATGGGACACATCATGGGAATTGGTTCACACTGGAGGAGTAATCTTAGGTGAAATAAAGGGGTAAAGAATTTGGCCTGAAATAGAGAAAGAGGGAAAGAAAAATTTTTTTTTCCATCATAAAAATAAAAGGAAAAAAAAAAGAAAGTTGGCAAATCAGGAATTTTCCTATGGGGAAATTTTGAAATTTGGAAGACTGTTTTTCTTAAAATGTAATAGTTAGGTTGAAACTTCCTGGTGAGTTCTGTTATTCAGGCTACAAACTACTCCAAGCAAGGAACTGTCTGCAAACGTGGTCTATGTGGTAAGATAAGATCTGATCTTATTCTCTGGGTATTAAAGTAAAAATGAGACATCATAGGTAAGAAAAAATGTAGGAATAGAGCTTTTCTCTGGTAGTCACTGACAATGAATAAATATTGATCTCAAGAGTGTTGTCTTTATGAAATCACTCTTCTTACCAGAAATGCACTTTATAGCCTTTCTGAAAAGAGATTAGAGGAAGGGAGGGAAAAAGAAGACTCATGGCTCAGATGATCCTCTTGCCATTCAAGATGAACTGTCAAAACATTGTCATTTATTGTCACTGACTCATCTAAAAAGCTGAATCACTAATGCATAAATGGCTCTTGTTCATATTATGATTTAAACGGAATGCCTCTGATTTAGTTTAGTTTAATTTGGACAACATCTTGTCTTTGCAGAATCATGTTGGTGTCACTTCCATTTTCTTGCTAAAGGTTGCTCCTCAGCAATTCCCAGCATCAGCCCTTCATTTCACTTTGACAGCATTGCCTCCATACAGGCACACTGACAGCGGTTGGGGTATCATTGCTTTATCTCCACCACGGTGTTGTAATTACATCATAATGTCTTGAAACAATTAATATTACAATAATATGTTACAAAAAGTATATGTGATGTGTGCATAGCAGTCTGTGCTGTAGCCCTTGTTAGGCCTGTACTGAAGTCTGCTTGCAGGCCTCCAGAGAGGGGTAGTTTGTAATAAATGTTTATACAATAATTAGCAATTGGCTACATTTCAGCAAAAAAACCCCCGAACTTTCTACCTTGTCATAATTAATTGCCTTTTTCTGTGTTAACTCAAAAAGAACTGACGTATTAAAGCTATTTTTAATCCAGAGGATGACCATAAGGTTGACAGTTTACGAACCAATTAACTCTCCACTTTTCTATAGCACTCCTTGAGCATCTCAGAGCACTACAAACTGGAACAAGGACTCCTTGCCACTCCTGGGAGGCAAATAAGTATAACTATAACCATTTTACAGAAGTATGAAAGAAGTACAGAACTGTGAATTGTTTGATGTCATTTTGCAAATCCATAGCAGAATTGTTACAAGATCCAGAGATTCCTGTGCATGTGTGCAAATCACCCAGAGGCTTTATGTATGAAAATATGGTAGTATTTAAAATCTTATAAAGGGCAAAATACCTTTAAATCAAAATGAAAAAAACCAAAACTTCAGTGCATTCATCCTGACCAAAGCTACCCTGTTTCTCCCTTGCGGGCAGTGTAACTGGAAGGCAAAGGATCAGGAAGGAACCTCAGGGTCATTGAGCCCTGCCACTTACTCCTGACAACTCTGTCACACTGAGTTTTACTGATCAACTTCCAACTCTGTTTTTTATTTAGATACTTCGTCTTTCTTTGAGATCATAGAGAATAAGATGGGAAAATGAGGTTCCTGAAAACATGGATAGAAAACTGCCCATTGCAGGGAAAATGAAAGCACTGCCCTAAAGAATCAGAAACTACAAATAACAGCCAAACCCTGCAGTTCTTCTCTGTTTGAAATCTTGGGAAAAGGCCAATGGTAATTTTGCTTTAGCTGAGAGTATTTCCAAAATGAATAAGGAAATGACAGCCCTGGAACTCGAACTATCTTTCTGTTGACTCCTATGACAATTATACTGGACTCTGAAAACATGAGTGTCCTTGGTTGTGGAGTGAACAAAAGCAACATCTGTTGGGTAGGCTCAGAAGGAGGTTTCTGAAACCTTTTAATGGATTGGTTTCTCACAGGCTGTGACAAACTCTTTCTCAGATGGAGACTTCAGAGTTGACTCCTGTGAGGTTGAAAGTTCACAGCAGATTCTGAGTCAGTAGCTCCTCTGCCTGATGTTAGTGTCTAAAAATGTCCACCTACACTGTTATGGACAAAACCATAGCACAGCATGGGGGCAGCTCCACGCCTTGGCAGAGTGTGCCATATGTAGTCATTTCTTTAGGGATTTTTGAAATTATTTGGCACTTAACATCTACAGAACTGTAATGGAGTAGAGTGCCTAAGTCTAGTGGGCTCTTGGCATAATCCCAGCTTTCCTGATGATGTTTTCCTACTCTCCTCTATTCCATTTCATTTATCTCCTTCTCCCCGTGGGTTTGCAGGAGATGGTAGGAGCTCTTAGAAGGAAGGAGAACATGTAAGCGAGCGGTAGCGGGTTTTTGGTGCTCTTCCCAGGCACAAGGAGGACTAAAGCAAACACAGCCACTGCTGGTGCAGTGGGGATGTTCAGCTCCCTTGCACTGGAGGGGCTGAAAGCGTCAGGCTCTATTTCAAGTGTGTGCTGTTTTGTTAGCATACCATAAACCACAGAAAGTGTTATTGGGCCTGGAACAACAAACCACGGTGTTCCTGGTGAGGATGAGAAGTCCATCTAGCTTTTGTTTTCTTCAGGGACGTATGTTGAAGTATTTTTCTTTGTCTAATGCTTTCATGGTTGTGTTTCTTGCACCACTAAATATATAACAGTAAAATCCAATTCAATCTTAAGAATAATCACTTTGTAGTGTGGAGAATATACCTTTCAATACTCAGTAATGATCTAGAAGATTAATTGAATAATGAGGTGGTGAAACCAAGCAAGAAAGTATGGAGGACAGGGAGAGTGTCCTGAAGGATTTAATAAACTGGATGATTGGGCAATATGATGGCAAATGAAATTCAGAGAAGATAAATATGCGATAATGCATTGGGGAAAATAATTTAAGCTGCTCCTGTGTACTGATGTATTCTGAATTAGCTGCAACTTCTCAAGTGTAAGAACTTGGTGTTATCGAGGGTAATGCAAGGTCTAATAACTGATGCAGAAGAAAGTAGCTGGGGAGATCCTGGACCACATTAGTACAGGGTGGAAGAATAATTTCCTGAACAATGTCCTTTACTGAAAGCACACAGAATGCTAAAATATTGATTTTAATCCAAGTAAGAGAAATGTCTCCTGACTAAACTTCCTAGGATTAGTTCTGATTCCACAATCTAAATGGATGAGGAGTTGTGCTGATAGTAGTATTTGAACCCTGGGTTTTCAGCAATAAAAACATCTTATACTGATCAGACTGAACAGCATTTAGATGAAATTCAGTCTTCTTGATGTTAGAGGACCTTTTAATTTCACCAGAGCAGGGAATTTACTCTAGTCCCACAGTTAAAGTCTGTAGTAGACTTAGGACACTTATGTACACTACTGACTGAAACTAAATGCTGCTGTTGTCCCAGCATTGCAGATACAAGGCATAGAAAATATATTTAGTCTAATAAGTTAGACAAGATAACACTCATTGGTAAATAAAGAAAACTATTTAGTAGAGAACTTTAATCTTCATTACCCAAATTAGTTTTAATTTGGTTTGCCACACTTGAAAAATACATATATATAAAAGAAGTGTGTGTGAAACTTTCCTTTGGCCAGGGGAGATTCAGCACAAGTATGAGTGTATATCCACATGTACACAAAAGGAACAGGAGAGATGGCCCTGAAAAGAGATTAAAATAAAAGGATTGAAATGCCATTACATATAAACAAATACAAAATCATGGATTTCAAACTATATTTGATTGTGTGAGTGATAATAACAACTGCAGTGTTTATTTCTGTTGCCTGGAAAAGCCACATATGTTTGCAATATTGACATTTGAATCTTAGATTCATTTGTCGTGTTGTGCCCATTCCATTTTATAACTGATGATGTATCTTTGAGATAAAAGCTTCTCCTGGCAGAACTTGCAATTGGTTATTATTTAGCACTTGCAGAATGTCAGACTTGGGGAAGGGGTGGCGGGGTTTTGGGTGTCACTCCTGTGAGCAAATGGGGACCAATGTAGCTGTTGCCCAGACTGTGCCAACTGGGATGAGTAGACAGAAGCTGGAAGGGGAATGTGTGTCTTTTGGGCACCAAAGTATCCTGCTGTAGCTCTATACCATCCACCATAATTGGGAATGTCTTGGCAAGTTCACCATAGAGCACAATCTT
>VZRE01014225.1:0-38452 GCA_013396775.1 Cephalopterus ornatus
GCATCCAGCTCTGAGGTCCCCAGCACAGGTAGGACATAGACCTGTTACAGTGAGTCCAAAGGAGGGCCACCAAATTGGTTAGAGGGATAGAGCACCTCTCCTGTGAGGAAAGGCTAAGAGAATCGGGATTTTCCCCCTGGCTTTGGGCTGACCTAATTGTGACCTTCCAGTACTTGAAGTGAGTTTACAAGAAAGATGGAGAGGGACATTTTACAGGAGCATGAAGTGACAGTACAAGGGGGAATGGCTTCAAACTGAAAGAGAGAAGGTTTAGATTGGATATTAGGAAAAAACTCTTTACTATGAGGGTGGTGAGGCACAGAACAGGTTGCCCAGAGAAGTTGTGGATGCCCCACCCCTGGAAGTGTTTAAGGACAGGTTGGATGGAGCTCTGAGCAATCTGGTCAAGTGAAAGGTGTCTCTGTCCATGGCAGGGCAGATTGGAACTAGATGATCTTTAAGAACCCTTCCAATCTTGATTTTAAGAACCCTTCCAATATGATTTTATGAAATATCTCTCTTAAGGCATACTGATGGTGAAGCAAGCTAGAGCCAAGAAACTAAACTAAAATCAAAGAAGGAGGTAGAGGAGCAGGTATCTCTGGATTTGCTGCAAAGCACCTCCACTGACATGATGCTGTTGGTGTCACCCATGTACACTCGCCATGGATGTGAAAGACTTGGTTCTGGGGCTGCTTACAGCCTGCAGAGATTTCACAACTTTCTCAATCCTGGAAAATGTTCAGACCTGCAGAGAGTGAGTTACCTTGACAGGGAACAAGTTACTCATCTCCGGGGAACAAAGCAGAGTGGGCAGAGAGGAGCCCAGACGGGAGCTGAATCCTACGGTATAGGGCAATAAATACATTTTAGTTTTGACCATGGAGTAACAAAAAAAATAATTTACATTCTTCTCCACTTTAAGCATACAGAAGAGTTTTGCAGAAGCCAAGAGTGACCATGCTCTTCTGAAATGTGGCTGTCAAATGGCTCATGCTGCACTTGGGTACCTCCACAGCCAACAGTATGTGCTTGAGGAATGTCAGTGTCACCTAGTTCTTTTAGACTGTGTCCAAAAAAGGGATTTCAATACAGTCCTTTGAATTGTCATTTACTTATCACTTGGGCCAACAAGAGCATTTACCCCACTGAATCCTCGAGATCGTCCCTGCCAACAGGAGCAACATTTGAGTGCAACACTGAACAGAAGCTCAGATCCAGAAAAGCATGTTCAGGGATGTATGTACAAGTGTAAACCCATGCTCTGATCGGGACTACCTGCGTGCCTCCTGATGCTGGCAGGGGATTGAGGGTTCAGGGATTAATTTAGTTCTTCAAGGAGCCATGATTCAAACTTCCCCTGAACTGCCACAAGTGTGGGAGCAATTGCCTTCCTCTTGCATAGCAGACAAGCCAGGCAGCAGCTCCTGTCAGTGCTGGAGTTTTATATCTTTACCACACCAGAGGCTCCTTGCACACAGTGTGGCTGCTGAAAGCCAAGGCTGCTTTCCATTATTCAGGTCAGAGTTCACTCTCTGTTCTGTGGGGAATCAGACTCCAGGATCAAACACTTCTCTCTGTTTGGCATTGCTCCAACAGACGTGCAAGGGAGTTTTGTTTGTGTAGAGACAGATTTGTCCCTGGGTTCCCCCCAGGAAAGCTGCACAGCATGCTCTGGAAACCATGAGCAACAGGCATTCTTGTTGTAGTCAATTATATTTGCCAGATTTAATTTATTCAAATAAGAAACATATTCATCCATTTCCTAATATATATTGTTTATAAGATGAGTGGTGAAGCATCTCCAGAGAGTCATGAGCCAACTGCTGCACATGACCTGCTTGGGGATTCAGGCTGCAACAGGAAACTCAGCTTGGAACAAGAATTCTCTCTTAAATGAACTTTTGAAACTGGATCTGCATTGTGAAATATTTGGATGTTGAGCAGTGGAAGAATGTGGAACATAAACACTATCAACTGCTTCCTTTGAGCATTAGCAAGCTTCAGCAAGCAGGCTGGGTGCCGCTCTGGTACAGGGCACAAAAGGGAGGCTGGTCAGAAAGCAGGGCTTGTAGGGGTGCCTTTGTAACATGCTGGTTCAACTGTACTACTTGCCTCCTGATAACTGTTCCTTCTAGTTACTAATGTGGGTGAAGCATTTGCAAGTGAAAATTGATAGTAGTGCCTTTTGCTCCTCAAGTCTCTATGACAGTACTTTCTTTCCTGCCTATGATTTTGTTAGGAAGTAGTGTTTGTTGAGAGGGTGTGTTTGTGTCATCCACTACATCCTCAATGTTCTGCTCAGAGAAATCTAATTTAATCAGGGATTACTTGGTTGTCCTACTGAGCCCCTCTAGGATTTGACTTGCAGGCAAAGGACAGAGGACGTGCACTTTATTGGCTTTAATTCAGTAATGGTCCAAAGCTGCAGGGAGTCAGCTGAGACCTCAACAAAATATCCTGCTGCTACACTAAAGTGATCAGAAGAACACCATGCCGTTCTGGAAGCAATTCTGAGCCAGCAGCTCAACAATAAAGAAAGCCCTCACCTTTTTTTTTTTTTTTTCCCAAATAGTGCCTCAAACTTCTTTCTACAAATGATGCAGATTTCTACATTATATAATTTCTACCTGTCAATAGTAGTTTTGATTTGTTCAAGGTAGTTTGCCAAGCAAAACCTCAAGCAAGAGTAGGGCACTGCATTGCTTGCAAGAAGAGACTGTGTTAGAAAATTTCTCTTCAGCCAGGCTCAGTACCAGAGCTTGAAACCAGCTGTGAGCTTTAGTGTCATCACAGAGCTGCAGTGACATCTTTAAATAGCACTCTGACCTTCAGGATGGCCATCCCAAGGACACCTCCCCCTACCTCCCAGTAACTGACTGCATGGTCATTCTGTTCCACAAGTCTGCCTGCTTCACCCTCACCATCCCAAAGGAGTAATAAATCAGCAATGATGAAGAGGATGTGGATGTGTTACTGTTCAGCTGTAATTCAGTAAGCACTGGTGACAGTGGGCAGCACAGATTCCACCGGAGATAAGCCACCCCAGAGGTGCTCTAGCTGACAGGAGGGTTCTGGCTGTACTGAAGCCCCTTGACAATTAATCTGTTGGTTTTGGTATTATGAGCTAAGCAAAAGGTGGTGTGGGCAGACGACTGAGCTAGCGTCTCAGATTATATGTCCAAGATATATGTAGGTAAAAAGTATGCATAGATCTAAGAGAGGGATAGAAGAAACTCTTTTTCATTTCCCTATGATATCATACATTGTTGCTGTCCTGCTGACTCTTGATTTATTCTTAATTAAGCACTTAGATATTTGTCTAAATTTAAAGCCATAGTCTAGTAACTGTGGTGGTAGTGGATTGAGGGTTGGACTTAGTGATCTCAGAGGTATTTTCCAACCCATCTGATTCTATGATTCTATGATCATCTCAAACAAGCCTGGGAACAAACTGACTGTGATTTTTCACTGATTCATTTCACACAGTCACCTAGGCTTAAGATTAACAGGGCACTCAATCCATTGCTTTTCTTATATTTGAGCCTCAAGGAGCTCTAATCTCAAAGAGCTTGCATCCAAGTGTAAAATAAGAGACAAAGGAGTGAGGACAGACAAGCAATGAACCGCTATAGATGAATACAATGAGCAGTGGCCTCAGCAGTTTCCCAGCCTGTCTCTGAGACACCTCTGTGAGGAGTCTGAAGGAGTAGGAAGTGGAAGTTTGCAGATACATGTGGAGAAATCCTTGTTAGCTGAGAGGCAGCATGAAAGCACATGGCTGCACACTTTGTGGAGGCATGCATAGGACAGAATAGGAAGATGCTGACACTTAAACCTGAAGTCAATGCAACTCTCTGCATGCCTCAAGTTAGGCAGCAGCTGAAGAGCTTTGGCAAGGCAATTGATTACAGCTATACGAACTAGAGGAAAAAGTACTCTTGAGATCTCGCAACATTTTAGCTTTCAGCTTCCAAGCATACTTAGTCTCATCTCTGTTTTTATACAGAATTGAGAAGACTCACTGACTTGGGTTCTCACTGACTTCTGACCATGAATTTGGCTCTGGCATGCCTAAGCACTCTGCCCTGGACCATCAAACCACTTCTGCGTGTTTATTTTTGAGCAGGTGAGCAGTCCCGTTACCTTCAAGATTCTTGTGTGATACATTATTTCATGGATCTGCTCTTACCACAGTTATCTCTACTACGTTTCATCTCATTTTTTTCCCTTTGCTTTCTGGCCTTCTCCCATAAACCCTCTCAGTTTTCTGATAAGGTATGTATTTTAAATGTTACATCTTTTTGCTCCTCCAAGTTTGCATTTGCATAGACCTTAATTTACAGTGAAAGGGTATCCAATAATTAACCAGCATCGCTTTCTTCTTTATTATTAAGGGAAGACAGATCTGTGTTCCATAAAACTACACCCTTGTTATGGTACTCCAGAATGTACTCATTAAGAAGAATTATACAGACAATTAAAGACTGTCATTTAATTTCTCCTTTTTATTCATGGTTAAGAATGTGAATGAACTAAATGTGTAAGTTACTGATATGGTTCTGTATGGATGTTTTGTCTAGCATATTTTGGCAGACAGCTGCCCCATTGCAAGAAAATACTGAAATAATTACCTCTTTTACCTCATTGGTTATCACAGATGAATAATTTCTAGATATTTAACAGATCTGGTATGGATATAGCAGCTAAATTTCATACCCAGCATGACAATATTCAACAGAGATATTGTTTGCTAGGAGGATGTTTGTGTTTGTGCATTCAGCCTTGCCTCCACTGATCTAAAATTAGATCTTCTCTAGAATTCAGTGCCCCTGTTGTATAAAAACTGGGCTGAAAATAGGAGCTAGTATCTCTTTGGTGTGTAGAGACTACCCTAGAGTCAGGTTTTCTGATAACATATTGAAGCTCCCTCACTATCACAGACTAAGATGTCCACGTCCATCCCTCTCTCTCATTTTTGCTCCTAATCCTGCTGTGTGCCTGATGCTTCATAGGTCTTTCAAGGCAGAAAAAGCATTGAGTTTGCAGGTCATTACCCCAGTATGTTCTTCTTCCATGTAGTTATTCAGTTGGCTTGCAATCTTATTGTTGTTTTCAACTGCAATACTGAAGTTTGTAAACTCTTCCAGTGCACTACAGCATGCAAAGAAATCTCTTTGCCCCCCTCTGGATTTATCAGGTGGTCTCACTTGTCCCCTAAAGAGAGCAGCAAGAATGGGTTTGCTTACAACGACAAATTATCAGGCCTGCTCCCTATGAGAGTAGTGCTGGGATGGTTTGTGACCATGAGTTAAGGCATGAAGGCCACCAGACTGGCTACCAACATGATGCAAGTGGCCAGAAAAGTGGTTGCTGGAGTCCAAACAATTGCAAAACTCTGCAGTTTGTCCACATATCAAGTATGCATGCTTTGTGGATCAGAAATAGAAGTGACAGTAATAAATTCCCTAAAAACGTTGTGCATCAAATCTGGTGGCTGATTTTTTTTTTTAATTTTATTTTTTATTTTAAATTAAATCTTCATTTCCTTGCCAGAGCAATGCCAGTTTTTGTTATATAAGAGTTCAGTTTAAGAGTTTCTTTTAGGAAGTACTGTGAATCACAGTGATGGGAACCCTGGAGCATGGATTCTACTGTATTATATTTTACAATGAGGTACTAATGACCAGATCAGTTTCTAGACTGATATCATTATTTACTTGATCCATATACCATTTCTGCATTCAGATGTTTTCCTACCCATACACTTTTATGAATATTCTGTCAGCAGTGCAAGTAATTCAGAGCTGAACTTGGTCCTCTGTAAGTGCCTCCAAAGTACAGAAGTGCAGGAGTGTCATGAGCATTCTTCAGTCTTGAGCATAGTCACCTCCACGGTAGTAACACATAACACGGGCAGTCATAGTAGGTGATCTAGGGATGGTCAAAGTATATTCTGAAGCTATGAATTATTGCAGCTATCAAGCCATGAGGTGACAAAGTCAGCAGTTAGGTCTGTACGTAGAAGTGACTCCATCAGTCTGGACAATGACAAGCCAGAGCTGGATGCAGGCACAACAGGCATCAGCAAAAAATTACTCCCTAGCTACGCTGTATAAAAGCAGGCATCCAGGGTCAAGAAGTGTTAACCGGGGAGGGTAATATGTGCCTTTCTCAGTCCACTTATTAAATCTACCCTTGAAAATGGATAGTTTTTCAAGGAGCACCCAGTGAGAGGTCTGGAACAGATGGTTTTAAGCACTGTGTTTGCTCAGTCAGTGCTTCCTGCCTGCACCCAACTGTGATGAGAAGCAGCAAAGGTGATTCAGAGGTTTAGACATGGCTTGTGATTTCACTTCACACAACCCACAGGCACATGACTTATTTTTCCACATTCTTACTGAGTTATGCTACAGTGAATGTTAATGAACCACAATAAAATGATTCCCTACACCAAGCAAGGAAAACTGCTATCCACAAATTCCCCATTTTCTTTCTCTTCCTCTATTAAAATAATTAATCACATTGGGGTAAAGCACACACAGGCTTGCTGTGAGGTCACAGTGAAATGATACGTCACAAAGGCTATAAAAACATTGTAGACATGAAATTACCAGTACCATCAAAAAAAAAAAATCACTGGAAAATAAACCAGAGACGTGAGAACCTCCACTGACACACAGTTTTAATATTTGTCAAATGAGGGACTTCAGCAGGGAGCACAAGGGCTGTGCAGTAGGGTTTTTGGTGGTCAGGAGGAAAGCAGCAGATGATGCTGGAGAGAGGGAAAGATTTAGTCCTGATGCATGTTGAGAGAAGGCATGTTGCACCCTCACCAGGGCTGGCACAGCTACTGGCATCCTCCACCGAATGGTGAGTGGCAATGCAAGTGACAGCTGGGCATGTCTTGTGACAGCCAGGATGGTCCTCAAGAACATAACCAGGAAAGATATTGCCTGATGCTCACATTATTTCTCAGCTTAACATCTCCATACACTAGCAAGCAAACTTTTCTGTTAGGCTAGTAAAGAACTGCAGCACTCAGGCTTCATGAGTAAAAGTGCCCATTGTTGATGAATTAGGTCAGCGAACAGCAAACTGCCAGGTTGGACACGCTGTGTTTCAGCGGGTGAAATCTGTTCCTCTCCCAGCTCCTGCTGTTCCCAGGAAAGGCACGGAGGGCACTCAGAAGTGAGCTGCTGATGGTGCCATGCTGCTGCCAAATGTTCTTCCACCACAAGCACAGGCAAGAAACAAACCCTTTCCCAGGGGTCAGAAAAGGGAGTGAAGGTGTTTGCCTGAAGCAGAGGTGCCCACAGCCTGGGGCTCCTCAAAGAGGGGGAGATTGACACTGCACTGTGTAGTGGGGAAGGATTTGTCCGTATGTCTGCAATGAGTGCCACGTTCACTGTCTAGTGATGGGGCAGTGTCACATAAGCACACAAGTCATGCTCTGACTGCTGAGTTCCTGCCACTCCACAAGCTGCACAGCTCTGGCATGGAGTTTGCCTGCATTAGCACTGGAGGGAAAATGGATCGGACAGTCTGCAGAACAAAAAAAATATGGTACATCGCTGCATTGAGAATGCATTCAAATGCCCACACTCAGATAAGAAAATATTTTATTTGTTGATGGAAATACAATTTTCTTCTCTGCACTAGACCTGTCTCACATAATTTGGATGTTAAGATGGGAATAATCCAGGGGACTGGTATAACCTAACACTACCAGAGCCAGACATAGAATTTCATGCACAGAAAAGAAAACTGATTCTATCTAAATATATTTTCTCCTTATAAACCTAGTTCTCCTCTAGTGGGCCTTGAGGAAAGCAGGAATAATTCTGGAGCAAATCTATCTGTTGCAAGTGCTAACTNATCTCTTCTTCGGGGCTCCTCTCTTGCGGCAGCCAGTGGCAAGTTCACCATAGAGCACAATCTTAGGGAGTCAACTTAAAATACATAGTGAGTAATAGGACACGTTTGCAATCATTTCTTTATTACATCATGTGTCATCATTTGCTCTAATTGAGTTCTGCTAATAAACAACAATTTTGATCCTGTCTGCTTTCTGATTTTCTCCCTCTAGTCAGTCAAGAAAAAAGAATGATATGGTAACAAGAATAAAATTAAGATTATATGGCTATGTAAATAGCTGGAAATTAGCATAGACTAAGTTAGAAATAAATACATACATGCATGACTTACAGAAACGAGAAAATGTGCTCAGAATACAAAATACAGCATAATTTCTGTTCATAGGATAACCCTGGAGTGTTATACCCCTGGAGTATGGGACTCTAGCAGGAATAGGCAACAAAGTTCATTCTGTGAAATGAGTTTTAATTGAAGAAACACAGAAGCAGAAGAGAAACTGCTGATGAAATGATAGTGCATCCCCAAAGGAACCTCTACTGGGGATAAACTAAAAGGAGTTAACTGTTTGGATAGAATCCAAATAAACTTTATGTTTCATATTTTTTGTTTCTTTTTGCACCAGGGAAAAAAAAAGCCAACCACAGTTTTTACCTTATTAATGGAAATCAATTAGAAACAGTCCAAAAATCAAATAGAAGCCAAGTGAAATATCGAGCTGACTAGAACTTCTGAAGGAAGTGTTCTTTGTCTTAACTAGGCTATTAGAAAACAAAATATAAAAGCAGTAAGAGCTTCAAAGAAATGCAGTGGACCAGGTCCAAATCCCAACAACACACTGGGCTGGAAAGATTCACTGGACCATCTAATTTATTTAACACTTTCAATTCCTAAAAGTGCACCAGTTATAAAAAATACAGCATATATTAAAAACCACATTACATTTCTTTGAAATTAATGAATGGCTGTTGAATTTGAACTCCTAATTTCCACTTAAAAACCACTTAGTGCTACCGGAAGCTAAATTGTTTGGGTTACTCAAAGCAAGGGAACACAAACAAAAGAAATCTTGGGCACTGGAAGATTAAGAGTAATAATGGCTATTGAAAAAAGAAATTACTCATCCGATTTTACATTTAATTCTGCTAGGTACATCTTTGTTTCTTGTAAATGCAAGTTTTGTCCCAGTTTTAAGGACAAGATGCTGAAGTTAAGGTTCACTCCCTCTACATGATAGAGCTATAGTAGCTCTGTGTCCCACAGTGTATCGGAGCCAGCTTCCCTAAGCCAGCTACCAGTGTGAATCCTGAGACTGGGGTGTGAAAAGGAAGGAAGATATGCTTCAGGCTTCCTGCCAAGGTGTCCAAAGGTGATAGAAAAGAATTCTTCTCCTCTTCCATTCCTCAGATACTTTTTCTGCCTCCCTCCTGTTGCATTCTTTGCACCTATAGGAAAGTGACTTCTGGCATCTTGAACTTCAAAGTTGTATCCCCTTCAGAAGAAAATCAAGAGTAAATTCTTCATCGGTGTAAACTGGCTTGGGTGCATTGGCTTTACTAGAGTTACACAAAGTAAACCAGCAAACTGCAGAGGATACTGAGCATTTAAAATCCTTTCAAAATATTTTGAAAAGGTAGCAAACCAATAGGCACATGTAATACCTGTGAAGAGGGTGAAGTCTGAGGGTGAAGACGACTCAATGGGAAAAAAGCCCACAGACCAGTGGGATCAGGAAACACACCTCATGCATATGCACAGTGATGTACCCACACATCCACACAAGTCTGTTTTCTGTGTTACTGGCAGCACCAGGTCTGCTTTGAGCTCAGGCTGGTGTATAAGCTCAAGCGACCTTAATTCCCCAAGGGAAGAAAAGTTTGTACTAATATCCAGAAATCAGCCAGATGGCTTTTCAACTTCTGCACTGGACTTTACCCAGCAACCTGGAATACTGTCACTGGCTCTCAGTGCCTCACTGATGACCAGCAGGACAGAGGTAAAGGGAAACTTGCACTGTCTGCAGATGAACAGGAGAATTTCCTCTCTATTGCTGCCAAGCCAGCACTTTTCATCAGCATCCAATCAGTGCCAGAAATGCCTTAAAAGAAAAAAAAGAAGCTCTTTGGAGCAGAGTCCTTTTGTGTATCATCGCAGAGCACAAAGGGGCCCCTATCTGTAAGGAGGGCCTCTTGGATACTGACTCAGAATCACAAACTGTAATAATAAAATGATTTATAGTATTGTTTTTGTAAGTAGGGATTTACCCTGTCCTCTCCCTCTGAAACTTGCCAAGGTAGAGGTAAAGAAAATGGCTTCTTTGCTACCACTGGAAAAACAGAGAGGAAAAAAAGATTTTTTTTTTGTTGTTATTGGAGGACATAGCAAAGAAATGAAAAAGAATGTTTATATTCCCATCAGCCTTTGTGTAGCTGTGAGCATATCAAAGGCAGGACAAGAGCTTGGAGAATACACAGAGATGTAAAATCTAGGCTCAGCTTAGCCTTTCTGCTGTGCAGAGACACAGCACCAGTCAAAATATCTGTGTCAGTGAGTGTTTGCAAGTACAGGTAAAAGCAAGAGACGAGAAGGTGCAGGGAAATAGGAAAAGAGAGAGATAAAATAGATGGCTATTAGGGAGGGACTGAAAAAGGGGAACAGAGAGATATTTACTCACAATAAATATTGTGTTACAACTGGTGCAAATATTTCACTTACTGCTCTTTTTTTGAAAAATTATATTAAAACAAATATTTAGAAAAGAGGAATTTCAGTATTTTTCTTCTTTTTAATGAAGCCTAAACTCTCAAATCTATCTTAGAATTTGAATTTACCCCTTTCACATGTTGGAGTAGAAAACAGGAAAAAATCTAACATAATGAAATGAGGGAGAAAAGAAGCAGTGACATAAATGAAGGGTGGAAATTGCAAATCTGATAATTTTGATATTTCTCATTTCTGACAAAATTTATATATCATTGAGCAAAAAAAGTATTCTTGTTAAAAACTAACATTATTCTCAATTATTCTGCAAAGTGCCAGGCTCATTTTTCAATGACATCTTGGTATTATTATATATTACATTCATTACAGGAGAGCCCAGAGGTTCTCAAGCTTCTGTCATGCTGAGTAAGTACAATATTTAGGAAAGATTATCCTCATCTTAAAGAACTGACAAGTTAACTAGGGACAGGATGCAACAAGCATGTGAAGAACATAAGAAGAGAAGATGGAGAGGAGGAATAAGGTAAGAGACCACAGTGAGAACATGAGGAGCGCAGTTGGAGGGATTTACCACGTATTTCATAAGAACCTTCTCCTTTGACTTGTTCACAAACAAGCTATGGGCTCTCTTATGTCCACCAGAAGTAATTTTCTCCATGACAGGGAGTACAGTGGGACTGAAAAGGGAGATGACAGTGGCTGGTTGGCTCACAGTAGATACAAGAAATTTGGTGGACCTCCACCAAATTGCACACAAGTCACTCACTGCCAGGAAACAGATCAACACTGAAGTGATCACACTCTGGAGAAAGGCAGGAGATTAGACTAAGCAGAGACGCAGCATAATTTCTCCTCACACATGAGTACATTTTCAAAGCATCTAATGAATCAGGGGATGCAGCAACTTGAAGGCATGAGAGTGACACTTCCAAGGTCCCAAGAAGTTCAGGATTGCCTTCCATTAGCCACAGCCTCCTGCTTCCCTGTCACTGTTGTTAGAAGCTCAGCTGTTGTGGACAGAAGCTCTTTAAAGTCTGTCAGCATGGTTGTGCCAAGCTCTCAGTTGGTCTGTGGTAGGTGGGCTGTGGTAGGTGGTTCAGTGGCCCCATCACTTGGCAGTGGGAGACTTTTACTCTAATTTCTCTATATTACTTTGCATGGTGTGAGGAAGAGAGACTCAGTTTCCCCATCTACACCAGGGTTTTTTCATCCAAAAGCTCACAAATTGAGACCTTCCTTTTGTGTCCATTTTTGTTGTATTGACCTATATCATCTATTGAGTATGAAAGTACTACTCCTTGCACCCCAAACATGGGATCATGCTGCACTCATTTGTAGGAATCTATGTCTGCTCCTCACTCCAAGTGCCATGAAAGGCTGAGGACTCTTCTTTCTTCAGCTTTAGACCAGCGGTGCACCTGTCCCACCAAGACACTACCATGCCTGGTGCACACCAGGGACTATCTTCTCATGCACTGAGAAAAAAGAAACGGGAGGTGTCATCACCATTTGCTAGGATTAAACCTTTGCTATCTCCCTATGGATAGAGGACAACCACTGCCAGCTACTTTGGAAGCAACATGTTGTCTGTTGGCTACAAAGAACTACAGCTACCTATAGCAATAGCACTGTTATCCTCTGTTCAGAGACAGCTCTTTTACAGAAGGGAAGTTCTATTAATTACTGGTCTGGGTTATTTGCAGGAAAATATCTGCTATGGAACTTTCCACTATGAGTAAAAGGCCTTCAAAATGTCTCCCCAACCTCTTTTATTTGTACTAAACTACTCTAACACATAGTCCTGTGACTTTCCTAAGAGTTGAGAAAGACAAAATCAAAAAAATGTATAGCAAATTAACTTTTTTTTTTCAATGACTCAGGGTATGTGTGAAACAAAATGTTTTATGGCATTTGTCTGAGATTTCCCATGGCTGGTGAAACTCCCCCATTAACAACTGCTTAGAGTATCACTGGCCAGAAACTTCAGCATTAGCAGATTTATGTCTTTTCTATTACCTGCAGCAATAAACTGCTTTCAAAAATCCTCTTGTTCCCGAACTACAAATTGAATTTCAATAAATGTATGTAATATAGTCACAGGAAAGCATGAGACAGAGTTGTGCGTAGTCTTAAAATTTTACATGCAGTTCTCATTGCCTCAGAAGTTTGGATCATATATTGTCCAACCTTAATGTATCTACACTCCCTGGGCTAGACAAAGCAAAATACACCTGAGTTAAAACTTTCTGCTGCAGTCAAATTAGAGGCATAAAAAACTAGAGTGAGTTTTGCAGACAAGAGGAAATACTACAATCAGCTTGTGACCTTCAAATTCCCTGGCTGGGTAGCAATAGGAGAACCTTGGCCTATACTCGAACATCTCTGGGGTTGTCATAAAGTGAAAGAAAGATCTCTGTGAGCCTTGTGCTACACTGACATAGCAGGCACTTTTCTAATTTCTTCAGCCTTGTCTCTAGAGGTTATACAACCTTGTCTCATGACAACCCATATTGCTACATTGGGAGAATTTGCTTCTTCAAAGAAAAGATGATTCAGCATCTTTCTGCTCCTTTTACACCTGCAGTCTAGTACAAAGCAACCCCAGGGAACTAGGCTTTTAATGCCCAATGCCTGAATGCTATCAGATTAGCTACATTGTAGCTCTGTCCATTAAACTCCCTACTTCATCTTTGGCAGTTCCTCACCTTTGAAAGGTCCCTTATTCTCATTATTATCTGTATCCTGGTAGGAGCTGAATAACTACATGGCTTTAGCAGTTTTTTAATAGACATCAATCTTTAATTTATAATAGAGACCCCTATCCAATGTTTCAAAGGGTCAGTGAATGCCCCCTCACAGGCACAGTCCCACTGATGTCTGTGAGTCTGTGGTGGTTAAGTAAGAGGATATGTGTGTCCATCATCAATACTTCAGAGGGGTGGCCTGAGCACTGTCCCACTGTCTTCTCCTTTCCCTCTTCCTATACTGGTATGCCACTACAAAGCATACTGTCAGTAAAGCTTTGGCAAGAGGTTCTCAACCGGTGGCCTCTGCTGAGGGGTTATCAGTTGGTCTGGGAAATGACATTATACAGTAAAATCTTTTAAACTTATAAACTCCCTTTTGCTTCATGTGTGGTCTGGTAAAAAGAAGGCTGAAACTGTCTGACCTGTTTGCGAACCAATGATTTAGACAACAAACTCCCACTGACATCAGAACAGGCTGCAGTTAGAAACTAAGCCCAAGTAAAGCCTTGCAGAAAAGTCCTGTAAATGCACGCAGCTTGTATTTTGCCAAGCCTCATCATTATCCTGCTACTAAAATGGTGATTGTGGTCTTGCGGTGTATCATGAAAGCAATATACAAGCAGTATCAGCAGACACTGCAGCTTTTTGCACTTCTGAGGATTTGGTTGTGCCAAAATGAGGCAGCACTGAAGTCCACAGGACAAGCAAACCAACCATTTCTCATTCTAAATACAATAGTAAACTACAATGTCTGTGAAAACTTTTCCTGCCAAAAGTGAACATGGAAACAATCGTCTATTGGTGCCTGCAGCTGTGTTTGTGGACAAGGCTCCTTCACTTCACCATCTGCAGCATCACATCCATCTTGGAAATAGTAAGCTGCCAGCAACTGGCAGCAGAATGTGCTTGCAGCACCCCCAGCTCCTCCACTGGACAGCGTTTCACCAGCTCCTGGGAAGAAGGACTGCAATGAGACCATTGTCACCACTGGCTGACATAAGGGAAATCAATACTGAAGGTAACATTTTGCACTTCAGGACTAGGTTTTTACTGACTGCCATGAAATAGTCAATGTCAGCCTGTAGTAAGGAGATAGTCCAACATTCCCATTTCAGAAAATGTAGTGTAGTATATCAGACTCCACAACTGTAGGTAAATGCTGACTTTTACTGGCTGCTATTACATATAGTACTTTCAAAATGATTTATTGATGATAACCCAGTAGGTTTCCCATTGGATTTTCAAATAATTTGATGACAACTTTTCCCCTGGATTCACACATACTTCTGGTATTTCTTTGGCCAAAGAAAGATAAATTTGGCTCAGTTTTGATCAATCAGTTTGAGTTTGGCAAGTAATAAGAGCTCATGCATTAAACCCCAAAGCTCACAGGTTCAGTCCCCACTGGCTGAATCTTTCTTGACACAAGTCAAGGATATAGAATAGATGCCATTACTGAAGCAAGGGTCATAACTCAAGAGCTTCGAGATGGTAGAATTTCTCAATGATACAATTGAGAACAAAATAGATTGACCTCAGAATGTGATACAAATGAGTTTGCCTACCACTAAGTTATCACTTAAATAAGTCAGTAATGACTACATACATAAATGGAGATTCATCTTAGAGCAATATGTAGTTTAATACAACAAACACATTTTGAGTAGAAAATTACTTGGGGTGGGAAGAGAGTAATAAATGACACAAATAGATAGCCAGATAGAGTAATAGTAAATATCATAGGAAATCTCAAAGCTGTGTATTAACATAGTTCTAATAACATGCAGTGGTGAGTTGTGAAAACCTGTAGACAAAAGAAAGTTCTGGCAGGCCAGGTTTGGCTAGAGTGTTTCCTGTTTAGCAGAGAAGGCAGCCAAAGCGGGTTATATGGGGTGATCATACCAAATAAAACCCAACAGCGCTGCCACAGTACAAGCACTGAAAGGTCACATTCCCCAGATAAAGCACCTCATGGAGGCTGCTCTGAAACCTGAATGACACAACAAGGCACCTCAAGCAGGTACAAACTGCAGAGTAGACATAAACTCAGTAGAGGAAGGGGACTAGTGAAAAGATGTTCGTCCACCCACAGTGTGTTTCCATCAATGCCCGGGTCACTCATGCAATCCCTACTCAGGTGCTAATCCCTGCCACAGCCTGAACTCAGTCCAGTTTTCCAAGTGGGCACAGCTCTTGGCTGAGAGTGGCTAACTCAGTGGGTGATGAGACGAAGCACAGCTTTCAATAGCCCCCCTTGGCCACAACTGACAGCTTACAGAGCCTTCAGGCACCTTCCACTGGAGCCACGTGTCAGCAGTCAAAGCCTCATCCAGCTGGTGCTGCCTTGCAGCAGTCTAGAAAGACCTGATGGTCATGCACAGATCAAGTACTGCTCCCCTGGCACCACATCTCTGCTCTCCATGGCATGAGGGGTGAGCACAGATGCAAGGGGAGGCCTGGGCTTGCTCTACTCATGCTCCTGGTGGCAAGATGGGGAGAAGGAAGGACCCTTACCTAAGGCAGCAGCTCTTGACTCAAGTGCTCTGATCCATCCTTCAGGCAGAGAAGCAGCCTGTTTTGTTGCACTCAAAGTTGCCAACGTGGCCACAAGTTTTTGCTGCCTACAAGAGCTTATTGTCCTTTTCTGCCTGCAGCTGGCCATAGTGCCAGCATGGCAGACAGAAAAGCAAGTAACACTATTTGAAAGAATTCCAGCTAGGGCTAAATTTTAGTGCAATTCAATTTAAAACAGAATAATCTACGTCTGTGACAGTTTGTTCTGATTTTTAAGACAGGCACATTAACATTTGCAAATCCTTGGTTGTATTCAGGTAGTTTCCACAAGCAGTTATATGCTCAGAAAGGCAAATAATATCCCAACCAAGTCAGGGCAGGCTTATAGTAAACTAAACTGTGCTTTCATTATTGCTGCTGATGAAAATACAACTTGTTTGGGCTTTAGTGAGGAGATGGAAATTGTAATAAATTTTTACAGTCTTTTGCAATTATTTCTTCTTCTGCCAGAGCCAGGCAATTAAATCTGCAGTCCAGTCTTAGTCTTACTAAGCTCTGTTTTATTTTCTAGAGGTTCTGGGGAAAGGAGCCTACAAAGAGGAATTACAAACTGCCAGTCAATCCTGCATAGAATTACTCTGCCCTGAATCCTCACAGGTTCTGTAAAGTTAGAAGCATTTATTCCATCCTTGATTTTGCCATCCTTTGATCTGCCTGCAGACAGATGAGATGCCAGGCTCAAGCATGTTTCTGAGTTGCAACCACGATGATATCATTAAAGAAGAGCTGATAGATATGAATTTCGTCAGCTGCATTGTTTACTCTGTTCTCCTGAAGTAATTGTGGATTCACAGTTGAGATTTACACTTAGCTTCTCTTGTATTGTCTGTGGCAGCTTTCACTATCTGTCAACAGAAATTTCATGACCATGGTGGGGAAAAAAAGGGTGTAGCACAGGATAACAGTGCATCAGATATCTAGTAGTAATAAGTAATGACTAATCAACTTGGCTATGTTGTGCATTCCTTAATACATTGCCACAGCCCCCACTTTCTGAGATGGAATATAAAACATCTACTTAGGATCATACCCAAGGAGGTGGTGTGTGCACCTTTTCTTGTTCTCGTTATTGCTAGTGTCATTAGATGAGATTCATTTGATGCCATTACTTGTGCTTGTTAAAATCTTTGTGACTAGAATATGGTATAGTATCAGAATTGTAACGCCTCATATATTCTCTGAGAGATGATGGCAGTAAATGCTACTGCTTTGACCTTCTCTGTGTTTTATCATTTGATTCGCTGATCATTTGCTGATCATCTCCATTTGTTCATCTCCATTTGTGCCCATATAGAAAATGTAGAGCCAGAGAATAAGAACTACAGTCACCGACAGATAAAAATATTTACAAAATTTAATGGCTCTTATTTGTAAGCAAATCAACAGTTTATAGCCTTTCATCATCTGCATTAAGTATTAGTATCCTGCCTTTTCCTTGAGACAGAGATGGCTGTGAGCAGGCAGAATGGCAGTGTGTGGATCCTTTACTGCTACAGGAACACTACAAAAGAGCCTGGTAACTACACGTGCTTGCGACAATACCTGCAGTGAGAAATAGAAAAAAGGGCTTCCTGTTTGGTACTACTTACAAGAGTGACCTTAAAAGAATTTCTAGGAAGCTTTGTTTTGGGTGATATGAAGGCGTAGCAGCAAGCAATTCACCCCATCACTGCCACGCTTTCCTCAAGCTTTCTTTATAGCTGGCACTGTATTACTGTATGTAGTTAATAGGATATAAAACAGATTCTCAGAACAGGGATATCCAGGTGAAGAGGTGTTAGGCATATTGGCAAACCTCAGTCACCAAACTCAGGAGCTTATTTTAGAAGCCTAGATTGGACTCATCTGCCCACAACTCCCTGGATAGAGAAACAGAACACTTTAAGACTCATTTGGCCTGTTTTAGCCATCAACCTAAGTTTTCCACATAGACAGTGAACAGAAGGAGCTCTTTGAGACGATGATCTGTAGCACCACAATTAGACCTATACTCTGAGCTGCTCGCTGGAAGAACTTGTCTCTGTCTCCTTTGCCTGTTGAGGGAGAGCAACCCTTCAGTATAAGCTCGTAAACTGGAGGCTTAAAACTAGGAGGCATGATTACCTCCCCTACTCAAAACACTTGACCTGGGTGCTCCTGGGTGGTGAAAATAGAGTGTTGTCTGGTGCACACTCCCTGCAATGGCAACTTGTTATTCAAGGGGGTGTTTCTTTCACAGGCTCACTGACTTGAGGGAGTTCACCTGATTTATAAGAAAGGTTGGGGTGTGGTGGTTTGAAACTGCATTGCTTTAGCTTGTCCATAAAGAACAAAAAGATTTCAGTGGGAAGTATGACAGAATCATTTATTTTTTACCTATTTCCTTTCATAAACATCTACTTTTCAACAGGCAGATGATGAAATAAGACCCCATTTGCTCCTGCACTGTTCTGTGCCTTGATACAGGGGAAGGACTAAACATGGGGGTCCATTATTCCATGAAGCTCCAGTGACTTCCAGCACTGTATATAAATCTGCCATGAAAGACCAATTTTTGTTTACCTGTCACAAGAATTTACTCATCTACCTTTGGGCAGGAATTTTTGCAGGTCCCCAGCACATCAAGAATACATCATCAGTAAAACATGGCCCAATTTAGCCTCATACCCAAGCCAGAGCTCTTCTGGGAACAGACAAAGCAGGCAGCTGCCCAGAGCAGCAGTCGGCTGAAGGGAGGTAAAACACCTGTCACTGCTGCTGGCTTTGTGGTTGACAGAGTACGTAAGAGCCAGAATGGCTGCTGCTTATCCTTCAGGGTCACTGTGGGGTGGGATGGCTGGTGGCTACCATTGTCAGGTGATGCAATGGAGTGGTGGTCACCACCCCGTCCTCCCAGCTTCCTGGCTGCAGAAGCAGAAATCCCAGCTTCTCTGCACTCCCCCCCTGCTCTACTCCCTTTCTTATTGCTTTCCTCTTCAGGTAGAGTTTGTGCCCCAACCAGCCTCTGTCTCCTGAGCTGTGGGGTGGGAATGCTCACTTCTGAAGAGTCTTTGTAACCTCTGATCACAACTTTAGAAGAAACATTTAGAGATGGCCCATTAATGGCATTTAGCAGCCCTCATATTATACTCATCAGGGGACCCAGTGCAGAGGCAGTGAGAGCATCCCAGACACATATATCACCATGGAGGGTTAGGAAACATGATATCTCAAAAGCTGACCACGGGTTTGGCTTGTCTGGTTTTTACCTCTGCAGCCAGGTGCTGCAGGCTGTGGAGGTGGTTAACTGATGGTACATGGAAGTAGGGCACACCACAAAATCAATGCTGTGGTCTTCAGCACTCCAACATTTCCCCAGAGCAGAAGGGAGCTCACCTGCAATGCCAATAGTCTCGCAAGGATGCAGGCTGGCTGGCACCAAAAGGGTTAAACTACTGGGTAAGAAGCAAAGTAAATTGGGAAGAGAATGTGAGGACGCATAATCAAAAGCGATTGCTAAAGCAGGATAATTAGAAAAGCTTTTTCTTCTCTCTAGAAGAGCAGCGGAGAAACCAAGGATTCAGTGGGATATTCCTTGTGTCCACTCCACGCTGATCCATGTGAGACAGATCCACAGACAGGTTAGGAAGGACCAGGCAATAGGATACTCAGTGGGAGCAATTGACAACTCTAGCAGGAGAAGGTTGGTCCTTAGGTAATTTCAGGGTGATATAACAGGTCAAAGCACCAATGCAGAGATAAACATGATTTCACACTAAAAGATATTTAGAAGCTATCATTCAGAAAGGCACCTAATCTGACATCATTTTGAAGCAGAGGGAGCACAGCCATGGTTTTACCTTCCTTAAAAACATAGTTTAATTCTGATTGGGCCAAACCTAGGATAAGTATCATTGACAGAAAATTAAAACTTGGCTGAAACAGAAAAAAAGCAAGGGGTACTCTGTCCAGTCAAAGATACAAAATTACCTAAGTTCAAGCCAAATATATCAGGTTAGGCACTTTTCTACTGGTTTTTTTTTTCCCCTCTAATTCCATATGTGTGCAAGCAATACAAGAACAGGTGTTGCCTTGTTTTACTGCAACATCTCAAAATTACAATATTTACACATTTACTTAACCTAAATATCTGCTTGTTTAGCAGGAAAGATCTGAGGTTCTTTTTTTCCCTCTTTTTAGAAAGGAGATATGAAATGAGATGGCATTTCAGTAACTTCTCTGCTTTTGTTTCATAAGTGCAAATTTATTTCTATGTCAATGGTAACACTTAATTTCCTACATATCATAGACAATGTACATACCATATTCCAGACATAATTCAACTTCTAAACAGTAGATGGGGAGCTCTGACATCAGATGTTGTTTTTGACTCACTAGTTGAAGGAAAACAAGGATATGGGAGGATGCCAAGCAAACATTCCTTCTTCAGCTGGAAGTATGAGATCAGAGGACCCGAGAAAAAGAGAAAACATCTCAGCTTTAATTCTGTGTAATAGGTGAAGTCAAATAAGAGGTCAGAATTTTGACCTTTCTTGCCTGGAAGAGGTTGAGTTGACTTGGCTGGCAGTGAGTGATCATTCAGCAGGGAAGAAATAAACTTGAGTAGCCTGCAGAAAGATTGTTTGAGAACAACTATCTCTAAGAGCCTGAGAAGAAAGGTCAAGCTCCTTTCAGGAATACACCATTGTGAATCCAGAACAGCTCTAGTTGAAGCAAACTGAGTTATGCACTGATGTAAATGAGATCAGACATAACTTGCTGTCAACACAGTCAAATATTAAGTTGATCAAAGAACAAAATCTTCCCTTGTGTATATTCAGAATTCATCTGATGCCTGTCGACAGATTTAGATGGAAACATTTCTTCCAAAGAACTCAGTAGGTCCAAGTGACTTCTCAGTGTCAGAAGGAAGAAGTCAGCTTTTTATAAAGGGAACACTAAATCAGAAACTATATAGGCTTTTTTAAAATCACAGAACAGCTTTTTTTTGCAGCCTGTTGAATTGTGTATCATCTCCAGTGGTTACATATTCATTCACTGCTGGTGTATTGAATACCACATGGTTGCAGCATAGATTGTTTTAAAAGAGCTGGAACGCTGGACAGGATGGAGGAGAATTTTATGCCAACACTGGCTAGGGTGGGAGCTGTCAAAACCCATCCTTTTATTTTCCCTTCATCTTGTTCAAATACATCAACTCCATTTATTTCAGATTAAAGGCTGCAATATTGTCATTAAACACTGGCATTAATATTGGAAATCCAATCTGCTGCCATGGCTGGCAGTGCCAACACAAGCTAATCACTAAATGCCTCTAAGGTACTTTACTTCCATCTTTTCCTTTTGAACACCAGCAAGCTGCTTTCAGATCCTGGCATTCCAGAGGTCTTGTTCAAAATCAGGTGAAAACACAGTGCAGAGGCCTCCTGCTTGCCTGAAAAGTACTGAAATGCTGTACAATGTTCATGGTGCTTCCCCACACCAGTTTCCCCTGAGGGGACTTGTCCATGGAGACAAGAAGGTTTGAAAACCTTCAAATCCATCAGTTGGATTTGAAGGTTTTCCAATTGAGCTGATGCTGTTTGCTAGGCAGGAATATGGGTGATTATCAAAACTCTCAGCTGTCTGGACAGCTGACACTGCTGGTGATGATTGTTTCAAGTTGGCTCAGTTCTCCCATTGGAAGACACCAGTCTATAATTGGGAAACACAACTGTTGCCTAGGCAAGATGAAGATGAAGCAGTACTATTGTAGGCCCTACACATTGTGCCTGGTGTCCAAATAACTTTCGCAAAGGCCTGTCGAAGAACATCTCACTCCCCCTATCCTAACAATCTCACAAATGGTGCCTTCATAGTACAAAATCTCTGTTACCTTGTGCTTTTTATCCAAACTTCACCCCACCACACTGCTTTGATTTATGGATTAGTTGTTCTGAGGGACATCATGCCAATAAGCCAGGAATACAAGCTTAGTTAAAGAATTTCTTTTCTGTACATACATCTGTTCTCAAGCCAGGAGTAAATACATGTGCAGTTTTCCACCTCAACACAGCCTTTGAGCATGTCCCATACATTTGGTTTGTTCTCATCTGTTTGCGAGTCAGAGACCTAAGGGTACCTTCAGTTATCCTGTTTCTTCCTTTTGCAGCTTTTTTTCCCCTGTAATTTAGTCCACAGAAGCCTTTGCTTAGATGTGCACATTTATTTTATGTTAGACAGGTTCTAGAATAAAGTCGAGAAACAGCTGTAAGAACACAAAGCACAAATCAGAACCCTCATTTTCAGCCAAGTGTCCAAACTACAGGGTGATTCTTGCACCCCTTCTCTCTTAACTTGGCTTGGTGATTGGTGAATATTTCTTGCCACAGTTACTCAGTTGCAACGAGATATTTAGGGAATGCTGGCAGTAAGCTAAGTTAGAAACCTGGTAAAATAAATCCTACTGGTGTTAGGATATAAAAGTGTGGATTTGAAACTCCCCAAACAAAAATTGAACCTAGGTCTGCCATTTCCTGAAAAGTGCTCTAGCTCCTACCTAAACCACACAAAAGTTCAGTAAAAATATTCAAAACCACTTCTCTCTAAAAATGTGAAACCTATATTTGAAACTTTGAAAGATGAGACCTGCATTTGGGACATTATAGAAGGTGTTCAGGGCTATTTTTAGGACACCATTTTAAATGCTAATTTTAGTGGCTTCTCAAAATAACTGTGACAAGAGCAATGAGCAGCTTGGAAAGCTTGTTGTCAGGCTATGATGCCCCTTTCAGTCAATTTTGAAAGTTATAATGCCTAAATTAAGTGTCTGTAAAAAGTTAGCTACTTAGGCTGTGTAGAGGTTACCTACTGAACATGTCATGGCATTCCCTGGTGTCATGCTTCTTCTTGCACCTCTCGTACCCTGGTTTCCTTTGCAGTGAAAGCAGGTTTGGGGAAACAGCATATCCCCAGTTCTTGCTCCAAAATTGTACTGGGATCTGCTTAGGATAAATAAAACCGGGAAGCTGGGAAATGTCTATTTATATTCATAGCAAGGGAAGCTGGTCTGAGGAACCCATCAGAATTAATTACAGGCAGAGGTATGCAGTTAGGTCACTGCAGCTGTTAGTTTTGATATAGCCCCCAGGTCCTAGGCTGAGGGGCAGCATACAACCCTTGCAGAAAACATAGATTTCTACATGAGATAATGTATTTGCATTTTTCTATTCATTATCCTTTGCCTTCTTTGCTGCCTGAAATGCTGCGATACCAAAATCATGCATATATGATTGATTTGGGTTATCAGTGAGTGTGTTGGGAAGGGGACTGAGTGCCTGTCATGGCAGGTCAAGTAGATTTGATAGTAATTGGGATGTTTTTTGCAACAGAAGCTGAAAGCACCTTGTGGCTGCTGTAGGCTGTGCCTACAAAGCATGATTAAGTCTGTGCTATGGCATGTGAGTGTGATAGTAATTGTTCACAGCTACATGTATGAAGAAGACTGGTCTTGAGCAGGCTTCACTTCTTGCTCGTTCCTTTCTGCCAGATGCTTTTTTCAATTCTGTCAAGTTTTCCTGCTTTTGAGAACAAGAAAGGGGACCCTGGGCGCTCCTCAGCTGCTCTCAGGAGCAGGTGGTGAAAGCTCTGTGCCTTAGGGAGGGGCACTGAGCTCTGCTGAACAACCCCTCGACCGCAGGAGATGGGACAGGATTTGAGTGAGGTCCATGTCTCCTTTCCTAAGCCAGCAGAAAAATGGAAAAACACAGATATGGCTATTCTGAAACTCAGGAAAACTATGCCCCTGTGTCTTAACAGACACTTAGTGTCTTCGAGTGACCTCATGGGTGTGCACCATCCTTCATATGGAAAAAAGACACGAAGCATAAAGGCTGGAGTTGAGCTTTCTTCAGCTACTCAGGCTTCAGCCTTTTTGAGAAGATCATGTAGCATATTGCCAACTTAACCCTTTTCAGCATTAGTACCTGATCTGGACCATTTCTTTTAGGACTGACCTGGCAGGCACGCCTGCAGAGCACCATACGGTCCCCACCCCATAATAATTACCAGTGTTCTCTACTCATTTTACAAGAAATGAACAATACCATATCCCATTAGAAAACTAACCAACAGCCTGTTCCCTTCTGCCTGCCCATCCCCTGTCTCACATCCCTACCCATCTTCATGTAGCTTTTCTCACTTGCTTTCTGTGGTCTGCCCTTCTGGGTGAGGAGAAGGATCCCCACACTAAGGTCATCATGAGATATTTTTGAAAAATTATGCAATGTATTAGTATTTATCAATTCAGAAAAGTTAGACAATGGCACCTGACACTGCAAGAATTCAAAAGCTCTCAGGAATGTTGATTAAAAGGGACATCTGGAAGCCATCATCCAAAGCCCTGTTTACAGTGGGATTGCTGCTTATGCTAGATCAAATCAGCTGTGGCTGTTGATCTGCTTCTCCATTTCCCTATAGTCTGCGTTAAGCTTCTTTTCTCCTTCATATCCTCAGTTTGTTTAATACAGCCACCAGCATGGCCACTCTGTATTCTCCAGGCTTCTGCTGCTTCTGTGCTCCTGCAGTTTCTTTTCATGTTATCCAGCTGCTATCAGGTTTTTTCCCCATTACAGTCAGGACAGCATTTGAACTGATGCACATCTTTGTTTCTTGAAAAACAAAGCATGGTGTTTCCTGCCCTCTTATAGACCACAGGAAACTGTAAGCATGTGCCCTGAGTGTATTCTTTGAATCTTTGGTGAAAGCTTTTTTGGACAGACATACGTGACAACGTAAAGTTTTCTCCTCTAGTTCTGCCTTCTTTAATGAACAGGATTAAGCAAATAAAAAACAGTCGGTTGTAACTTACCTAGAACCTTAGAGGTTCAAATACAAAGATTCCTCCCCAGTACATCTTAAACAGTTTATATAGAACATAAAGACATGAGTAACATAATAAACACTATCCAAACTGATTCTGCTTCAGGGAAATCACTGGGAATATAAGCAGCAGAGGACACGCCTATATAATCTCCGGAACAAAATTTAGACAGAGCTGTATCTATGCCTAATTGTTCGACCCATTTCCTCCTCTCACAGTGGAACAAAGATTCCTCCTGGAGCAGATGGATCCTGTTCAGTGTCTTCTGTTTAACTTCTCTCCTGTGATACTCAGCTTTTACAATTGCTAGCCTTCTGGATGAATACCCTAGAGACAGACCTGTCAAAACTGGCTCCCTTTACAGCAGAGAGTTTTGCTGTGTTACACTGTAGTCCATGACACCCAGTCAGTTGTTCAGTTTTACACTGGAAAGATCCCAAGAATGACCAGTCCCTCTGTACCGTCTCAAACCAGCTTGTCTTTTAAACATGGCTTCAAATGGCACATGAGAGGTTCCCTACTGGATGAAATAGTATGCAAAACAGAGGAAGATTTCAGGTGCATCATCCTTATGGTACAGCCTGTGAGTTCTTTTGGGATGATTTTTCTCATAAAGTGTTGCAGTATCCAGCATAGCTGACCAAAATGCTTGGTCCCACCATCAGCATGCTGATAGGAGAAGTAAAAATAAACTTCAGATAGATGAAGAACATGCTCTTGAACATGAAAATCACTCCACTTAAATAACTAAACAAAGTTTGCAATTTGGGTTGAAATAATGCTGCTGATAACGTAGCTTATTTACCCCATTAATAAGTAATGGGGTTACACTGATTATGCAGTTGACCTGATGGCTGCTTGACTGTGAAAGAAGGAATCCAACTCAGTCATCTCTTCTCTTCTTTCTTCCTTTTTTCCCTCACCATGACTTTTTAACCTGCTGCTTTCCTCATATTAGCCCTAGTGCTCCTGATTGCATGCTGAGCAAGTTCAGTGCACTGATCTAGTAAAAAACTAATTCCAAGGGAAAAAAACCCCATCAACAAAAACCAAACAGTTTTCAGACTCTTTTCATGTTAAAAGAACTTAGTACAGGGTCAGAAGACAGTGACAGCTATTGTAACAGAAAAGAAGTATATCATATGTGTGGAAGGACACATATAGGGAGAGTTGTGACGGGAAGGGAAAAAGTGGAGCGAGACAATCGTTTTAGCTCGCTGTGAGATGTTAGATTGGTTCGTGTGCTTCATTTAGTCATGCCACTGGTGGATAGCTCAATTACATCTTTTAATCCCCCAGTAGGCAATGTTACTAAACACAGGTAGCAAATTGCTCAACCCTCATTAGAATTTAAAACAAAATTTGTTAAAACTGAGCTATAGTGAACCTGCAATAAATACGCATTCTCTTTCACCTTTTCCTCTGTTACTCCTGTGTGGCTTTATCCTCAAAACTTCTGCATAGCTCTACTGGAAAAAAGACATTACTCTGGAGATCCCTGGGAAGACCCAATACAGTTATTTTAGGAGGCTCTGGATCCCATCAGGCTGTTGTTTGCTAGTCCCAATATCAAAGCAGCTCACCACTCTGCCAAGGAAGGCAGAACTGAAGATCCAGACAAGTGGAAGACTGTTTTAATTTTTTTATTTTAATATGCAAATTAAATCTAGGAACATTTTTCACCAACCTTCGTCAAGAAATACTAACCTGCTTGGGATCCTCTTCTGGTAATTATTCTTCCTGCTACCATAACATATAGCGTTAGGCTGTCACTTGCATACACAGGACATAAGCTGTGGGCTAGTGCCATGTGCCACAATGATATTAGCTATCCAAACTGACTTTGAACTAGGACAGCTACTTGTCTAATGTAATCTGTCAGTAAAAAGCTATACTGCGTCCAATACTCTGGTGATTTTATTTAAATATACATAGAGTTGCTGTTGTCTTATTCTGAATAACAAATACTGCTATCTCATTTTGATAAATAAGTGCTCATTCTGATAAATAAGAATTATAAGAAACACTTTTCTCTCTTGGGACTGGAAGCATTTTCATTGCATTTTTTTCCCAGCACTCTGGCTGTAGAAAGCTGGCAAAGATTTCTGAGAAAAAACTGTGCACAAAATTCTCATCTAACACACTCACAGGCCATGTAAAAAAAAAAAAAAATAAAAGTAATGTGGAAGATGATTACTCAGTAAGACAGAAAGTCCAGAAATTCTTCAGTGTCTCCCATGCCTGTTGAAGGACTTGAAACATCATTAAATGATACCCTGTAAAATCATACAAATTATTTCCTCTCATTCTCTTGTCTTATTCCAAAATATGCATCTGCATAAATACTTTCAGGTGAAAGTAAGTGGCAAAAGCAACAACATTTTTCGTTTTCTTTTGATTTGAGTTTTATTTTGTCTGCTGTACAGTAGCCTGACTCTGGATATAAACAACTACATGCCAATTGCCACACACAGCTGTGTTTATGTTAGCAGGCAACCCGTTCTCTGTCCTCTTACTGAGTTTCTTGAACACAATATATATACGAATTTGGCTCCCAGGGTAACAGATATGAATCTCAAGAGCTGAAAGCTACAAGTGAGGTGCAAACAGAACGGCCACCTCACAGGACAGAGAGGGCTAATCCTCTTTAATTGAGTTTAGATTTTCTTTCAGAGCGTGTACTAGGAAATGGCTTTAGAAGCCAGAATATTCACTGAGATGACTGCCCATGTAAGAAAATACTGAAAGAAAGTGAGTTTTCCAAACACATGATACTTGTTGAGATGTTTTTCTAAGTCAGGGAGCAGAAACAGTACTGCCAGATCTGGATGAACCACTATGGTAAAGCAATATGCCTCAGGTTGAAGTACTTTCAGCAAACTCATCTTAAAGAATCCTGAGACTAACAAATAGGAATATTTTCACCAGATTAATTTTAACTTTGATCTGCAAATATTAAACCAGGCAGAGAAAACTTTTTATAGGTACCTCCTAAAGTAGAAAATGCATGTACATGTCACAGTGTTTACTTAAATTATAGTTGTATTAGATAGATGAGGTAAAAATGTAGGTTGGATACCCATGAAAGAAAATCTGAATGAACAGTCATGGATGTGGCTGATAACACATTCAGAAATTATTTGTACAGAGTGTCCCAAGAGAGAGCTGTGATTATCAAACAACGGAGAAGTGCTTCATTTTATATGAGCAAAACATTAGCATGGAATTATTTTCGAGTGGAAGAAATCCAGAAGTGTTTCCTACACAAACAGTGAGAAAAAATGTTCCCTGCTTCCCAATTTCCTCCATGGTGAATGGCCCTGAATGGCTCTCTAAACAGGGATTTTGACCCAGGTACCCAGAAGGGATATCTGAGAAGGTAGGATGAATCTCCTTCTTAAGGTACCTTTCTGTCTCCATTAACTACAGGGGAGGTTTCAATAATCAGTTTAGTCTAAGTGCCTTAGTAAACGCCAGTCAAGGTCTCTGGGTTTTTTAAGAATCATTAATAACTAAATCCTTGCATTTTCATTTTACTAAGAAATATGCTTGATGTGACAAATATTTCTCATTGCCATGGCTCTCAAAACCTTTGTTTAGTATTTGTCATATCCTGGTTTCAGAGAGTTCCTTCTAAAATATATTCAACAATATACTTGGAAATTGATTGAAATTTACTTAAAAACGGAAAGAAAAGAAAAACAACACCAGCCCTACCCCCCCCCCCAAAAAAACCCAGCAAAACAGAAACAAACAAAAACCAATGAAGACATGGATTTTGTTGAACGGTGTCATTCAGGTTTTCCAAGGCTAGCTAAAATAGTTTTGTCAAAACTCAAAATTAAGACCCATTTTTTTTTTAATTTCCTGAAGGGACATGCTTTCCTGCACATAATATATTTTTTTCCTTCGGAAAAGTGAGACCCTAAGAATGAAAACTAGGAATGAAGAGTTGGCCAAGAACCCAGTGCTTCAGGGTATGTGTAACCACTGTGCCTCAGTTATGCCGCAGAACAGATGTCCCATGTCCTTATGGTTTTCCATTTCCAGGCTATTCAGGTATACTTTACAGTTCCTGAAATGTGCCAGCAGCCAGACAATCCTTCACAAGTTTCTTGAGCCACTTTCCTCCCACAAATGACACACTATGAGAAATATGACCCAGTGCAAAGGAAAAAAGAATTGAGTGCATATGACCACTGAACCACAGTTCACATAAATCATCACTGTAACACTTAACAACAGCTTTTTTTCCTTGATTGAAATATTTGAGACATTCTTTTCTCTGAAAGTTCAAGAATTTTCATGTGACACAGAAAGCTGTGTTCCCACCACTGGTCACTTTCTTCCTGTTCCCGAATATTGCAGTTTTATTCCAACTGACTTGATCATTTTTAGGTGTCAACTTTGCTGTTTTACTAATGCTATAGATGACTTCTCAGAGACCTGCCTCCTGGAACTATAGGAATATCTCAGCATTTTAACTCTGAAGTATGAAAAATGAAGTTTCTGAATCATATGTTATTGGACAAAAGCATGATCTTATTGTGTCCTAACAGCCCGAAAGACAGAAGATAAAGAAGAATTTCTTAAAACTTCAGAAACTGATGGAAGAACGCTGGCTCGTTATGTATTTCTGCAGTTTCTTCAGTGGGATTTCTTATCAGAGACAAAATTTCATTATTAGCCTAAGGTAGCTTGGAATTAATTTTATCAGTGGAAAATAAGAAGTTACCTACACAAGTAATGACCCATTGCTGGAGCTATTGGACAAGAGAAGTCAAATCCTGTGGTGGGTACTTTACTAATGGATATTACATTCCCCTTTTGAAAGAGACAGTTCAGATTGTTGGGTAATTAATCACATCTGTGAAAAGTGTTTTTCTAATTAGTAACTAAATTTAGACTATAGTTCTCGGATGCTCTGCAGCCTGTCTGCTGCATAAAAATATCACTTTAAATGATGGCTTTGTCTCATGACTAGTTGTGCTGTGATTATCAAGTAAGAATAAAACTCTTCTGGCAGGTGTTTTTGTTTCATGACAAAGAGTTGATAGCTTTGTGAATTGAAGCACTTTTTTATGGTCCCATAACTCATTCAAACCTATACTGCAGGATGACTTTGTGGTTGTGCACAAACAGAAAAATGCAGATGAATTCTTGCAATGCCCTTGCTTCACCAATTCTGCAATTAAACCACTTGCTGTTGAGAAACAGGAACACACTCAAACTAATAAACCCACTTGCAAGGCTCTCAGTGCAGTGCTGGGCAGTCAGCACCTCAGACAGTATCAGGGATCTGCAGGAACAAACACACATTAAATATGACATTTCAAAGTAACACAATCCATTACAGAAGACAGTGCTGGCTTTGGAGAGAACTTGACAGACATTGAAGTGATCAAAGGTGCTTTGATAGGCCTAATTTTGGCTTACACAGCTGAGTTCTTCTATGACCAACAGAGATGATGAAAATAGTGGTCTCTTTTATGTCTTCCTGAGGGAGGGGTCAACAAATAGCATACCTTATGCAGGTGACACAGTGATGCAACATTATTTTCTTTATTCCTAACTCAAGTCAAATTAAAGAACAAATAGTTGCAGATTGGAAAAGAAATTTAACTGAATGCCATTTCCTTTGGTTCTACACACTGATATTTTCTAAGAATTATGAGAAAATTAATATGAACTTCCTTTTTTTAACCCTTCAGCAGACTAATTGCCAGTATGCCTTTCAGTAGACTACGCAGTTTTGCTCTTTGGTACCAGGAAAATACATACCATTCCCACAGCACAAATGTGCTTAACTGGGCAGGGACTTTTACATCAATAAGAAATAATTTATGAATGTGTTATATTTGCAGTGTTTCTGTGAAGCATTGTAACAGAATTATATTGTCTCTGCCAAATATAAAGGCTAGTAACAAATCAAATCTCTTTTATGAATGCTTCTTACCAAGTATATAATAGAATTATGAGTTAAATTGGACTGAGACAGAGATGTTTAAAAGTAACAATTGAAATTTGAAATCTCAATGAAAAAACAAGCCATTTTCTACTACACAGAGATTTAATGCCTAATGTTCTACCAGTGTTTAATAGCTTAAATGTCTACATCAACTTCCATCACTCAGCACTAGATATTTGCAAATTAAACAACAGATTTGAAACCTTATTACCCGCCACGGGAATGATCAGTTTATGGCAATGGCATCAGCCCAGATTCCCTATGAGTGCTTTGCGAAATTTTTGAAATCATCTGAGATATTCCAAATGCTGGCCAGATTTTTTTTCTCTGTGATTTTAATGTGTTCTCCACAATGATAGAGGAGATAACTGATGATGCTATTAATAACCATTACTGTACAGATAAACAGTGCCATGGGTGTTCTAACTAGTTAGACCCCTAGAGCTATCAACAGGACCCTAAAGCCATCCCCAGGGCAGGGAGGGAGACAGAGATAAAAAAAGGCAAGACTCAGGGAGCCACACAGAGGGACTCTTGGCTGCAGCCCACAAAGTTCATATCCCAGGCTCTGCGAGCATCCCCTCTGCCAAAATACTTCCCTGAGAAAAAAGGGGTTGTGAGAGAGTCCTGGAAGGGCAGAAAGCCAGAAATAAAAAATTCACAGCTGTTTCTTGGCTCTATTCCTTTGTTGTAGCTCCTTTCCTGAACTAACTTAAGATAGACTGCTTTTAACATATGAATAGCTTGTTTACTAGGACCTAGGCTGATGAAGACATAGACCTGTGACTGTAAGTGGCATAGCTCATCTTGTGAAAGTATATTTACTCAGCCAACTATTTTCCACAATGTTTTTCCTTTTTTCATTAAGAACCAAAAAGAAAAATTGTTTGACTCATGTAGCTTTTGTCTCCTCTTGGTCTCTGTATCTTTTATCTGTAGAAAGACTGAGGGTGGAATACTATCAGATACTGCCTTTCAGGTATTTTTTAGTCTTTTTTCTTAAGACATGACTTAATCCAGGAGTCAGTTTCCAGCTGAATAACTTCTGGAAAAGGTTTCAGAATCAGAAATAGTCTTCTGAATGGCTGCACTGACACCTAATACAATGCTATTCCCCACATTACTTCAGACCTTTAATATGTTCTTATTGTTTAACTCTTCTACTTTCTCTCTCAAATCTGTCTCTTGCCTGCAAGCTTGCTAGCATAATTTGGGTGAAAGATTTCTTTCATTCAGCCCATATAGTACTCTGCCCTTGTTCCTCATTTCCAGAAAATCCTTACCTACTCTTTTGTCATTGTCTCCTGTCTAAGTATCATCAGTGTTGCAGTTTCTTCCTGGGATATTGCTAGTTGTCAGGTCTTCAGGTACTAGAAACCACTGCTGTTCACAGGCTGCACCTAAGTCACCTTCTACTCTTGAGCAATAAGAAGCTTTAGAGGCTGTAGCTCTTCGGTCAGGAGAGAAACATGTGTGGATTTCTGTAATGGAAGTCACTGTGGCAGGATCTTGGAAATCTCTGGTCAGAGGGCCAGAGACTGTGGACTGCTGAGGTGCAGTTCAGTTTTTAATGGTGTAACTCATTTGACTTCAGAAATGAATGTGAAATGCCATGCATGGAAATACCTGTTTTATATTCAAAATGAAAGATTAGTTATAAAAATGTGTGGAGACATGGCTGAATACACTCAGGCCTCACCCCCCCTGCCCCCTTTTCTTATTAGACAAACCCTTTTCTATCTCCACATATTCAAAAGGAACTTCATTTAGGCTTCTTTCCTGCTACAGTTGGAAAGGAAAGGAAACACATTAGTTTCCTCTGCTTGCTTAAGACTCATTTGTGACAGGATAGTGTTGTTATCAATTGTTGCTCTTCAGTCAGTTGAGGACACTATGATGCACAGGGTGCCAATTTCAGCATCCCAGGAGAGGGCTGCTTCTCAGTGGAAAAGGACAAGTAACAGCCTGACAGCCAGGACAGGTGTGGTGGGCTCACCTTGGCAGGACACCAGGCACCCAATAAGCTACTCTGTCACTCCACCTGCTCAATAGGACAGGGAGAGGAAAATACAATGACAAGGTCATAAGCTGAGAAAAAAACATGGAGATCATTTAATGATTACTGTCATGGGTAAAACAGACTCCGCTTGGGGAAATTGTTTTAATTTATTGCCAATAAAATAGAGCAGGATACTGCAAAAGAAGAACAAACCTAAAAACACTTTCCCCCCTATCCCCCCCTTCTTCCTAGGCTCCCAACTCTTCTTTCTCCTCCTCATGAACTGTGCAGGGATATGGGGGAATGGGGGTTGTGTTCAGTTCATAATACTTTGTATCTGATGCTCCTTCCTCCTCACGGTCTTGCTCAGCTTCAATGTGGGGTGTCATCCACAGAAGACAGTCTTTCATGTACTTCTCCAACGTGGGTCTTTCCCATGTTGTGCAGTCCTTCATGAACTGCTCCCATGCAGGTCCCTTACAAGGGGTGCATCTTTCAGGAACAGGGAAATCTCTGGTCAGGTGCCTGGAGCACCTCTCCTTTGCTGGGTGTTGTCACTTTGGTGTCTGTGCATAGCTATTTATCTCACATTTTCTCACTTCCCTTAATTTTCTACCCTTTATGAAATATGTTATCAGATACCAGGTGCTACCAACATCACTGATGAGCTCTTGGACAGTGGTGTGTCTAGCTTGGAGCCAGCTCTGTCTAACATGGTGGAAGCTTCTGGCATCTTCTCACAGTAGCCAGCCCTGCAGCACCTCCCCATACACATGCTACCAAATCCTTGCCGTGTAAACCTAATACAACTAGACACCTGTACTGCGATACTCTCTCACAATGCTGATGTGAAGAAATTACTTCTTATATATAAGAAATTACTCCTTATATATTACAAACGATTGCTGTTCAAAAATGGACACAAAGGCAGCTGAGAAAGCATTGTGACTAACAGCTTTGTAGTCTCTGTCAAGACAGGAGATAGCATTGTTCCCATCTTTAGGGAAACAAAATAGCAGGCACCCAAAATATCCACAGAGACCATAACTAGGGGGCAACAGATCCCAGCGTCTTAAGTGCAGACTTCAGGGATGAATGTTAATTCATCAAATCATCTATTGAAAAAGTGGAACTTTGTGAAACTGTTTTGCACCAGGAGTTGCTGATCTATTACGACCACAGTAAGAAGGCAAGGATGTAATCACCAGTACTGAGTAGGAGCTGCCTGCAGGTTCTTTTGTTTTAATCACCCAGGTGAGTGTGCCCTGCCCACTTCACTGCTATGTGGATATAGAATGGTCTTACAGTTAGCATCACCAGATTCCCATCCTTTATCCACGTGCAGCTGAACTTTCTCACAGATATTAATGGTTACTGATTTTATTAGTATTTATTTTATTACTGAGTTTATTAGGTTACTGATTTTATAAGTGATGCACATGCAGCTAAACCCAGATGACCAAACCATGGCTAAAATATTGAGAGAATGTTAAGTTAAAATCCTTCCTCCCAACATTCCACCCCCTCATTCAAGAGGTAATTCCTGCTGGGGCCAGAAGTATAGGACAGGGTAACTTGAAGGGCACTTAACAGAGAATATAGTAAAAAAGAATAAACATATAACGCTCTAAAGTAAATGCTCCAGTCCTCCTGTCAAGGCATTAAACCACTCAGCTAGCAATGCACCAGTGATAGGGTGCCTTAGCTGATGCATCAGGTCCTGTCAATGCCAAATGTTCCACTCAATGCAATTGATTTGGAGGCCACATTGAAGCAGCACATGCCATCAGACTTGGAACAGTGCACATGGTGTTGATACAGGAGGGAGCACATCAGCAACTGGACTGGAAAAATTATCAGCTGCAGTTAGGAAATTCCCAGCTGCAGTAGCTGCCGTTACTTCTACATTCCAGAAAGCAAGTGCTTTTACGTCTAATTTAAACCCCTAGTGAAGGCATACCGCAGGTGCTCTATATCTGCTATGTGGAGAAGAAAAAGGAAACAGTTACCACGCACAAGCATTTACGTAGTAATCCCGCAAAGATGCATCCAGAATGTGTGCATGTTGTGCAAGTCTACAAAGCATGATGAGCCAGCCTGTGACAAAGAAGAAAAATAGGAGTGTCATCTCCTTCCAATAATACATATGCTGTTGCCCCAGCTCCTTCAGCTAAAATTATTCCAGGCCTGGGGATGGGGTGATTGCCAATACAGATTGAAGAGGTATGGCTTGCACTTTTTCAGACTGAACTGCAAGTTGATGGGGGGTTTGTGGCACCAATAGCAGAATTCCAATGCTGTCCCCTCCTAAAAAACGCCTGGGCATTTGTTGAAGACACCTGAAATATAAGAACTTGAAAATGTGATATTAACAAAGGATTTAGCAAAGAGTTATCCTGACACTGTATCCACAGCAGTGAATATATATTGCCATCCCCTTGATGGGAGCAGGGGGCCAATGTAGCAACTTGCCAGGCAGTCAAAACCTACTGACCCTGCTTCATTTTCCTCCAAGGTCTACATAATGCCCTTAAACACAGCTATATATAGTTGGGCATACTTAATCAAAGCATTCTTGCAGGCATCAAAGGCTTCTTGTTGTTGCTTGGCCCATTGCCAAACAACTTTCTTCCTAGTCAGTTCCTGCAGAGAGTGCAGTAGTCCTGACAGGTATGGAACGAAGGTTCTCCAGTACCCTGAAAACCTCAGGAAAGTGTGCAGTTGCTTCACTGTGGTCAGTATTTCCTTGAGCTGCCCCTGCCAAACTACCCTCAGAAAATGTACAGTAGTACTAAGGCCCTCTATCTTCCTTGGATTAATCACCCAGCCTTGGTCCTGTGAGAGGGCCTGCAGAGATTCAGCAGCTGCCTCAATTTTTCGTTGTGACTCCGACATAATCAGTAGATCATCAGTATAACAGTACACAGTGCTAGCACCTGACCGCAACTGGTGGGCACAACATCAGCAGCCACCATTAGGTGACAAATGTAGACACTGCTTTTAAATCTCTGAGGCAATGCCTGAAAGGTATGATGCTTTTGTTGCCACATAAAGGCAAACTGGTCCTGATGTTCTGAAGCAATGGCTATTGAAAAGAAAGCATTAGCAAGATCCAATACCACCTTCCAGGCATGTAAATTTTTTCTGAGTCTCCCCATTAGGGAGACGTAACCACATCTGGTACTGTAACTGCAAGTCGGAGGATGACTGTATCCAAGTCTCCATAATTAACAGTCACTCTCCATGTACTATTTGAGCTTCAAACAGGCTGAATAGGGTTGGTAAAAGCAGTCATGGTGTCTTTAACACTTCCCACTCCTCGGAATGCCTGAGTCATCTGAGGACTGTCCTCTCCCCACCTTGGAATGCGATATCACTTTACATTTACCACCTTGGCAAGAGCTGGCAGTGCAACAATGTCCCATTTTCTCCTTTGTCTTAGAAAGCTGCATTGTGCCTGGCAGCAGCGTGTTTGAACATATCCCTGAACATTCCCCTGTGGAAGTGATAGAATATGTGAAGGAAAAATGCTGTGGCAGTTGTGGAAAGGTGCGAAGTTATGCAACATGCTGGTCTGTGACTACTATTTACTGGGCACTGCTTGTTACTAGACAGCACCCTCAGGCAGATGGGAAAGGAAAGCAGACAAACAGGAACCAGGGCCACTCAAACCTGCAGGTGAACCAGAGGAACAACTCATGCAAGTAACAGTTGCATCTACAGAGAAGAGAAAATCCAAGATCAAATCAGCTTGTTTAGGGAGGGATGAAGAGGAAGTAGGGCCTTTAGAACAGGAGGAAGAGGCAAGGCTGTGGTATCATCCGCCATTTCCTCCTTTGTCTCAGGAAGTTGTGTGGAACCAGGCTGAGGTAACATCAGGCCGGTCAGACTTCTGTAAGCATTTTTGCATGTAATCACCCTCTTTTATACACTGTTGTTATTACTATTGTTGCTGTTACTCTCTGTTTTCCTTATCTCATTGCTCTTTTTCCAATAAATTTTTATCTCAACCCATAATCTCTGCCTTTTTGTCCCTTTATCACTGGAGGGGATGGGGAGAAGGGAATAGCTGCTTGTGACTTAATTTCCAACTGGGTTTAAACCATGAGAGTGGTGACACACCCCATCACACTTTTCCTAGCAGTGATGCTGGAAAAGCCAGGAAAAGAACTCTGTAAGACACTTCTGAGTATTAGAAAGCAAGCATTCTTTATTACAACATGCTGGATGCACAGGAAATGTATTCCAAATTGTACATGTTGAATCACAAAGGATCTATAGCATTATTCATCTAACTAATTACAAATTCAGGCATTGCTTTATCTTGTTCCTCCTACTTCCAAACCCACCTTTGACATGCCCCTCGGATTTGAATCAGAGGTCCCGTTGGTGGTCATGAAGAACCCCTGGTGGTCATGAAGAACCCCTGGTGGTCATCTCCATCATCTTTCTCAGTTTGTCCTTTTGACAAAGGTTTGACCCTTCGCTTTTGACACAGCATCACATCTTCTGGAATGGTGTCAAGGTCTATGGCCAGCTTTGACTAGTTTGATAGTTTTGTGTCCCTTTTATCAGTCCTGCTTCACAAATAGAGGAACCTTCTACCTCATTAAAATTCCTGTTTGTTGAGACCCTTAACAAAGAACAATAAACTACGTAGTTTAGGCTACATTAGTAAATTACAGTCACTAATAAGCTGCATAATTCTTTACAGCTACAAGTTCTTCCTTTTAGAGGCTTTAAAGGACCTCATCCTGTTAAGTCTCTACTATCTACATTTAATATTGAACCATAAAGATGAATGACAACTACAACTTTGAATCATAAAGCAAGCCAATATAAACCCACAAATGATAAGTACAATTATCATAAAAAGCTGTTTTATCCAGGTCCTATTTGGTAACCATGAAGTGAGTTTATGACAAATATTGTCAAAACCTAAAGAAATATCATCAAGGGCTATCTGATGTAGGGTTTGAGTTTGTTTCCAAATTTCTGCCAGATCTGTGGCAATTCTTCTGCTTTGATCTACGTCAGTACAGCAATTGGTGTTAACAACAGTACATACAAGAGCCATTTTGTTCTGCAGAACTACATGAGACAAACCATGGACTTCCTGTTGTAAGGAAGTGAATGCATCTGAACTTTGATTCTCAATGTGTTCAATAGTGACTGAAATGTTGACAATCACTTTTTCTAATTCACTTCTGAAGAAGGAATAAGAGCTCTAACAAAACTGTGAAAGGCCATGGGATGATCAACAGGAGGATTATTGGATCTTTTTATTCTTTTTACATAAGTTTTTACCCACTCACCTTGTTAATTAATTCAATGGAATATCGTTATGTTTGGAACCAAGGCTCCAAGAGCACAGCCCTGATCCTTATTATGTGGTAAAACTTTCCATGCTTCATTTTTGCATATCCAGTACCATCCTGAACTCTGTGGGGGAGGTCATTCTCCAGGGTGTTTGTGCAATCCCTTTCTAAGTTCTGGTGTTAGTTTCACTCCAGACTTACTTTTATGGCAATACAGAATCATAAAATCAGCTGGGTTGGAAATGACCTTCGAAATCATCAAGTGCAGCCCTTGATCCAACACCATTGTGGTTACTAGACCACTAAGTGCCACATCCAGTCTCATCTTAAAAACTTTCAGGGGCGGAGAATCCACCATTTCCCTGGGCAGTTCATTCCAATATCTGATTACCCCCTCTGTAAAGAATTTCT